>RANY01001048.1:0-11024 GCA_009805235.1 Neurospora pannonica FGSC 7221
CGTCGGCGCCGCCACGGCCGCTTTTCTGACGCTCGTCGAAGTCGGCGCAGCCGTGGGGGCTGCCTTCAGCGGCGTCATTTGGGGCCGACTCATCCCCCGCAAACTCGTCGCTTACCTCCCCGACGCGCTAAAAGGCGAAGCAAAGAAAATCTACGCCAGCGTGGTGGTAGCGCGGAGTTATCCCTGGGGCAGCGTGGAGCGGGAAGCGATTGCCAGAGCGTACCAGGAGACGGTTACGGTACTCCTAAAGTGCGCGCTGTTTTGGTGCGTGCCGCTGGTGGTGGTGGCGTTGTTTGTCGGGGATTATAGGCTTGGTGAGGGAGGGGAGTGGGAGGTTTGGAATGGAAGGGGGTTGGTGGTGGGGACGGGGGAGGAGGAGATTGATGAGCGGGCGAGGAGGATGGAGGAACGGGTGGAGTGGTGGAGGTTTTGGGTTTGGATGGGGAAGGGGAGGGGGTATTATGGGAGGAACAACAGGAGGAGGAGGGTGGTTGTTGAGGAGGATGAGAGGGAGGAGGTTGTGAGGTGATGGGGTTCTGTTTTGGAGGTTGGATATGGGTCGATTGTGGCTGTTGGATGTTGGATGTGGGAATGGGATATACCAAAGGGAAAGTTAAGTTGGAAGGAATCTTCAGCGTTGGAGTATAGCATTGGATTGATTAGTTAGACGTAGCGTTCTTGGGTTGAAGGATAGCGATGATACCATGACTGACTGATTTAGGATATGTTCTGAGTCGTGTATAAAGGGGTTAAGATAGATTTCAAGTTTTGTAGATAGATATCAGTCATTCCGTGTTGGTATATTATCAACTTGTAAATTCGTGGTACGACTTATCCCGCCCGGCGACAGCTACACAGTTACCATCCAGATAAAGTCACGAAGTTCAACTTGAAGCTGTCTCATTCGATAACTATATGCTGTTAATAACGTCACACCAATGCATCCCACGTGCTTCCTCGTGACACTCCCAAGCAACCTCAAACTACCTACCCATAACAATACCACCTCCCTACTCCTCCATGATCTTCGTCTCAAAATGGAACCCAGCCTTGTCCAACCTGTCAATGAACGGCTGACCCAAGCAAGCAGGCGTATAGATCCCACCACCACCACCAAGCTGTTCCTCCACACTCTCCTCCTCGAGCAACGTAGCAGCCGCCTCGGCCAACAACACACCGGTATCTGTTTTGTTTTAAAACCCGTTAGCATATCTCACTCTCTCAAGTGTCTCAACAACCGCCCATCAAACTGATAAAGAAATAGAAAAAAACTCACAATAATAAACCGGCCCCCTAAACCAACACCGTCCAAACGCCCTCTTCTTGGTAGTATCCCCCTCAACATCCGGCTTCGCAACCCCCCAAAACTCCAACTCATCCCGTCTCGCCACCTCCTCCTCCGCCCCCTCCCCAGGCTGATACACAAACTTTTTGGCAATACCCCTCAAAAACGGCGTAGCCATGATTAGTCCCAACACCATCAGTCCAAAATGGATAGCCACCCCGCTCAACCAGTTACGGGGTTTCATGTACTGCTTAAAACTAAACCTCGGTCCGTAACTCTCGTCTTTTTGGCCTTTGTTGCGCGGTTGAGAGAGCAGGCCCCAGGTACGTTCAACAATAGCCGCATCAGTCTTGGCTGCTACTGAGCTCGTTCCCAGTCCCAAGATAGGTGTTGTCGCCAAACCGGTCAACTTGGTGGTCCAAGTCGTGCGACGTTCGGCGAGATCGGGGTTCGGGTGCGGGATGGGACTCAAAGCGTAGGGTTTATACGCTTCTCTCAGTTCTTTCAGGCTGAAATTTTCGAGGATGGTGAAGACTGTTGCCAGCGTACCGCCGGAGGGCGCAGAGCGCAGGGTGTGGATACTGAGCGTTACTTCGCCCGTTTTTGTTTGGGGACCGAACTCGCGCTTGATTTCTTGGGTGAGAGACCAGGTGAGTAAATCGGAGGGGGCGGACTCGATGCCGATTTGGGGAAACATTTTCGCTCCGGACTGGGTTGCGGCGGAAGAGTATTTGGTGATCATCTTGTGGACGAAGGGGACTTCGCCTGTCACGTCAAAGTAGTGCGTGCCTGTGGCGGCGCAGGCGGCGAAGGCTGGCTCGCCTAAAGAGCCGTAGGGTCCGACGGTCGTGAGGAGGATGAAAGTCCGGCGGCAGAGGGATTCGAGGGCGGTGCGGTCGGTGGTGGAGGAGATGATCTCGATGGAGGGCGGGAGGCGGTCCGGGTTGAGTTCTTGGAGCCGGGAGACGACGGCTTCGAGCTTTGAGCGGGAGCGGCCGGCTACGGCCCATTTTAGGGTGGTGGGGAGGTGCGTGGTGATGTGTTGGGCTGTGTATTTGCCGGTGTAGCCTGGTGGTTGTTAGTTTGTTGTTGAATATGAGCTTTAGGTTTGGTTTGGTACTTACCTGATGCTCCATAGACGACAATGTCATAGTCGCGGCCGTGTTGTTTCAGAGGCATCTTGGGAAGGTGAGTAGTTTCGTCTTTGTGTTGAACTAGTGAAGGCTATGTCGATGTCCGAGACAGGTGAGTCTTTTCACAATAAGGGTTGGGGTGAAATGTCAAAGTGGACAAGAGAAGAATGTCTCTACCCTTTACTTCTTATAAGAGCCGGGATACTAAGAGGAAAGAGCGGAGTTAGAAAAGTCTTTTGGGGTTTGTTCAGGTTGAGACAATGCATCATTTATATGGAAATTTTCGACCACGGGGGACCACGGCAGCACCGCACCGGCGTCATCGGAACACCAACCCTTTTCCAAACATCCTCCGTCTCTTTTTGTTTGGCTTCCACCGAAGCATATCACAGCGCCGTATGTCACCATTGCAACCGCTTATGCTTGCCCAGCCGAGACACGCCAGCAGTTCCGTTGTTTACTCTGGATGCCATCCGAAATAGGCAAGCACCGCCGTTTCATGCGGTCAAGAGAAACGGTCGAAGGAGTCTTGGGCGGGACGGGACCATTGACAACTCTTCGCATCCGCAATGCCTCCCGCCGGAACACGGACCAGATCTGGAGTGCGCCCGAGATCGTCGATATAATATCCGGGTCCCTCCCTAATCCAAGCAGTCAAGCAACCCCGGAGACTTCTCCGGATGTCGGATTCATTCCGCTCAATGAAGATATGATGATATCTCATTAGGTAAGGTTACGGTTGTCCAAGGGGGAACGAGCCATTGTTTGTTGACAGCGCTTGAACACTGTGAAGTCCACCAAAGTGTCACTGCGCAAACAGTGCGAACCTTGAGGGCCATTACGGTACGCTGTAAACTTGAAGCTAGGGCGCTGCATGCTGTGAACAGAAACCCACATCGAGACTTCTCTGTAGTCCACCAATATGCGGAGTAGAGGTAGCTGTGAAAGCTGAACATCAAATGGGGGACAATGAAGGTTAGACAAGATCTTTTGATGCTATCAGAAGAGTTTGTAACGGTGTTCGCAGAGCATAATTTGGGGCACGACAGGAGCTCAAAAGACGACGACGGGAGAAGCAACGATTGCTGGGGTGACCGAGATGTTGTTGGCTGATGTCACACAAGCGACGGGCGCGGGCCAGCTGTCAATTCGGGACCTGACAGCGGGGTCAGCTGCCAGTGTGGGCAAAAGCCCCGCCAATGCCAAGAAATTGGTCAGGCACACACTGGCACAGAGTCGGCAAAATGGTTCCGCCTAGGGTCCGAAATATGTTTCCTGGGGTGGGACCGGCCGTCGCAGCGCTCGCACACCACACAAGAGAAAAAAGCCCTGGCCTTTTGTCAAATTCGCACATCGCCAGCAAGGACGGTAGTTTTCCAGACAACGACCACCTCAACCAGCCAAAATGTCTAAGCGCACCAAGAAGGTCGGAATCTCCGGCAAGGTATGTAACTCCCCATTTCCAGAAAGAATGCGTTGCGGCGAGATGGCTAATTTTTGATTGCCAAAATAGTACGGTACTAGGTATGTAACGACGGTTTCCTTCGAGCTCACACTCCCTTGATCGACGAGATTCACCCGGGACATTCGACGACGACACCGACAGCGACAACACGACCGAGAACGAAGGAAGAATTACACGATTTTGAATGACGAGCTTCTCTGAGCGCTGGCTGCGGTGGACGTGCTGAAGGTGGAAATGAGGGAGCATTCGACACTAGAACATGACTCGGCAACCAAGTCAACAATCTGTGGGAGTGATACTCGAGCCGAATCAATGTCGACCTCTGCAGCTTCAGAATTCATGCGCCATCGCGAACACCATCACCTGGACGTCACCTTTCCACGGACCTTGGATATCCTGCTCGGCTCGATGAGTTCATACCGGAAGCACGGCCACGAATCTCGTCGATCTCACACTCAAAAGCAAATGAACCGAAGGAACAGCGTCACTAACCAACAACCACAACAGATACGGTGCTTCGCTCCGTAAGCTGGTCAAGAGTCAGTACCCAACAAACACTCCCACGCCGCATCGCTCATCAGGTTACTAACAACCCCACAGAGCAGGAAGTGTCCCAGCACGCCCGCTACACTTGCACCTTCTGCGGCAAGAACACTGTCCGTCGCTCCTCCGTCGGCATCTGGTCTTGCAAGGCCTGCAAGAAGACCCTGGCTGGTGGTGCCTACACTGTCTCGTAAGTTTTCACCAAGAAGCACGCCCTCGACACGGCATCACAAGTCTAACACGATATTTCTAGCACCCCCGCCGCCGCTGCCATGCGCTCCACCCTCCGCCGTCTCCGTGAGATCACTGAGGTTTAAGGTGGTCGTTTAGCTGGCATTTTTGGTCTTTCGGGTTAGGTGTCATGGAAAAGGACAATTGGGGATCTGCGGATTTACTATGGGATGAACCAGATTTCCTTCAATAACGACTTTGCTGCTACCCATTACGACATCACTATTGCGTGGTCTGGATACGGGGCGATCTAGACAGGGAGTTATACCGGCGTCTCTTTCCTCACATGAAGCATGGCTTGGGAAGATGTCTCAAAGATCGCCAGGTTTGATTTTACGGTAGACAATGACCATGATACCCTTTCCTGTTGGCCAAAACCCGACGACCCTCAGCATTTTCCCGTGACCAGATGTCCGCGATTTCGGATCGAGAAACTCTTGCTCGTCACGCCCCCGGTTTGCGGGTTCCTAGATTCGAAGACCGGCAAACGACGAATTCGAAGGAACTCTGAAGTTGCCTCAGGGCCGTCTTCTAAGAAATCGAATCCGTTTGTCCCGGATAGATGACGGCATTAGATGGGGTACGTGAATTATGAGCGTGGGAGGAGGGCCCGGTCAGATGCTATTTGTGCTACAACCTAGGCATAATGACCACAAGCTTCGCGGTTCCGATTTATAAACCACACTGCAGTGCATATCCGAGCGGATATTGCGTAATATTTCCACGTCCTTAGCTCCTGGCTTCCACATTGCCACATCTCAAGGGCATGCTCGCGACCCATGGGCCGAAACGCATCCTGGTATCAACTTGATCGTGAACCTGATTGCAGATAAGGAGTCTCTAGCATCGGCAGTCGACTTACGATCCACACTACCCCTGTCAATGAACGAGGTCCCGAGGACTGTCCCCGTGAATGAACTCCCGGTGGCCTTGCACTCATGAGTGTCGGGTGGCACTTGTCGATGCATTCAAGGCGACATATTCCCATACATTCCCCAATGCAGCTTCACCCTCAAACAGAATCTAAAATCAGGGGAACCTCGGAAGGAGGCTATGAATCACGGCCACTGATGCGACGAAAGGGACAACACCCCAACGACAAAGTGCCAGAAGGCGGCATCGTGAGACTCGGTGATAGTCCGGTAATCATGGCCGAAGACAAACTTTGACCATCACTGCTGCCTATAGTCATCCTAACATTTTTATCTTGAAGAAATCCAAAGTTGTGAACAAGTGGTCCTCAGTCATCACCATTCACCAACAATAGCAGCAGCCTATCAAACGATCCTGATTGCTTGGCGGTTCTCACAACTAACCGTAGAGGTACCTGGCATCTTTGAGACAACCCTCCGCTATCCAAATCCAGACCTACAACTTTGGGCAGGTACGTATGCAAAAAAGCGCGGATGACCTATCACGCATCAAGGTTCTCATTCCATAATCGTTTCACTGTTTGTGCCCATCACGATCTTACCTCCCCGCCCTTTTCATCCCGCAAGTGTCCTTCCTCAACTAGAAACATTTGGTTGCCCTGCCTCTGCCTGCCCGGACCAGGTGCTCGTTACCTCCATGCTTGGCGTTCGAGGCTTGGGAATTCAAGGTTTTGGCAACCATGATAGTATCTAGGTAGGTAAATGTTCAAGCCAAACCAACCGTGAGTCAGCTGGTCCATCTTCTTCGGGTGTGGTTTCCTAGTAGGCGGAACACATACCTGCACGCGAATGTAGTCCAGTGCTGCTGCTACCTCTCCTACAGCTCTATTTATGACCTCCGACCCTGTCCCTGGCCGGTGAATGTTGGGCGGGGCCTCGCGTGGGATTGGTCCAATGTCTCGGTTGCGTTAACACGGGCTTTGAAGGCGAAAAAGCCGTCTCCAGATCTGAAATCTTTTGGCAGGCATCATCATTCTTCCTTCTCTTCTTTCTCCAACAAGCGCAAGCAGTGCCCTCTTGTTTCTCCAAAAAAGTCCAACGCTCGACCCTCCAAACAAACAACGCCCGTGCAGGACAAGACCTTCCTTGAAAAGGACCACAAAGGTTCTCGGATTCTCTCTCGTCTGCTCAGTTCAGGTTCTCAAGTCTCACCCCTCTTGTTACTTACTACCTACCCATCGACCGTCCTCGACCTTCCGGGCTTCACATACTTTCATCCGTTGAAGCTTTCAGGTTCCAGGTCCCTTGTTGGCTTCCACTTTCTCTCCCGCTCGTTCGTGAGTGGCCCGTTCACAGCAACCTTGAAATTCCACTTTTTAGCTTGAGGTTGCTTCCCTTCACCTGCCATCCCGTCACCATTCACAAAACGGATCCGACCTGTGACCTATCTCTACCTGCACTTTGGTCGTCTTTCCCTCCCGCAACTCACCTCACCTTTCCACACTGCTTCCTACAGCGGCAAACTACCCACCTGCACAAACCCAAACCCACACCTGCTACCGCAAATCACTTACACACCATTACCACCACTGCCACCACCACCAGCACCGCCAACCAAGAGCAACAGTCAACACCTCTTTGCTAGCCCTGAAGTGACCTAACTACGTTATTTCATTTCGGACAGGGGAGGCTCATCGTCGCTTGCTTGGAGTGCTTGGTCAGGTAACTTCTTTAGACGTTGCCAATCGCGCCCTGCACATCTCATATTTTATCTTTTGCATGACTTCATTACCCGTCTTTTCCCCAGAGTCTGCATTTCTCAGCATCGCGCCACCATCCCAGTCGTGATGGCTGATCAGTGCATTGTCTGTCTAGAGACTCTAGACGTCCAACAACCCTCAGACCCACACCCGTCGTCCTCCGTCAGCGCTCCTGCCGGCCCTGCTACAGGGGATTCAAGTGAGCCCGGAGCGCCCGCCGCATCGATCGAAGTAGACGCAGTTACACCCAAGGACGATGCCAACAACAGCCCCGTTAGCACAACCGCCAGCAACACAGGTACCAGGAAACACGACAACAAACATGACCATGTAGCCGAGATTCAAGTTTGTGGCCACGCCCTGCACGATTCTTGCCTACGACTATGGACCGACAAGGCCAATAGCTGTCCCATTTGCCGCCAGCAATTCCACCTGGTCCATGTGTACGACAAGATAGGAGGTGAGTTCACGGTTCCCAAAAATCACTGTGCATGCTGAAAGGAACAGCATTGCTAACCGGTTCTGTGGCAGGTAAACTCCTGAGTTCCTACCATGTCGAAGATAAGAAGCAGGTAGCCGAGTTCGACCCCCAACAATGGCTTGACGAGAACCCCGAGCCCGAAGACGATGTTAGCCTACCATGCCCTATCTGCAACCGTTCAGATAACGAGGAGGTGCTGTTGCTGTGCGATGGGTGTGATGTGCCCTATCATACATATTGCATTGGCCTGGAGAGGGTCCCGCCTAGTCACTGGTTCTGCATGGAATGTGCGGACGTGCTAGGTGAGGATATCAACGCGCAAGATGGGATGCCCGAAGACTTTGCTCCAGCTCCGAGGACCCGTCGTGGTTCTCAGAACGCCCAGCGCGAGCGCGGCAACTACTATTTCCCACGAACCCAAGGCAGCATGCGCCGGGCCAGGATAAGGGCTCGATCTGACGAGTGGCAAGGTGCTTGGGGTAGGATCGCCGGCAGAGTTTGGGATGCCCTGAGCTTGGACCTTGACTATCAGGATGACGATGGCGACGATGGAACACTCGAAGACCTGGAGAATTATCGCCGGTCGCAGCGGCTTAGGGAGCAGGAAAGGCTGGAGCATGAAAGGTGGCAGCAGCGTCTAATGATCGCCACTAGACTGGGGGCTCGAGATGTCTTTACCACCAACATGCCTAGTGTGTTCCAAAGTCGGTACGTCCCGCGCGAACCGTCGCCTCAACAGACACGGGAAGAAGAACGCGCATGGGGTGATTTTGAGATGGCCAGAGGTAACCAGGAGGGCTCCGCGAGCCGCAAGCGCAAGTCACGCTCCATTAGTGGTGACGTGGAGGCATCAAACCATGAGCCGGAGAGGAAGCTGAAGAGGCCTCGAACGCGGAGACTACACACAACTCAGAACGGCGAACCATCTACCTCAGCGGCAAATCAGCCGAGCTCAACCACCACCGCCGGACCATCAGCATCCACCGAAGCAGCTCCGTCTTTCTTATCGTCTTTACTCAAGGAAGTGGAGATGAGCACGCCTTCTGATGAGGATGGCTTCCGAGATCTTCCTGAACTTCCTGTTCCAGGAAGCATCGACACGGGGTCACCGATTCCTACTTATGTCAGTCCTCGGGCGACAACACCGCCGATGGTCATGAGTCGGCCGAGTTCCCCGGGCCTCAGCTCCTATCTGGCCCCTGTCTATGCTCCGGCAAACTTCTCGCTCAACCGATCAACATCACCGACAGCTAAGACTTCCCGGTCGTCCTCGCCGAACAATAGACGTAGGAGTCAAACCTCGCCTGAGAACAGTGACACGGAACAGCAGCGTGGTCGTTCTCGCCAGCAGACTGGCCCAGTAGCCGCCGGAGGACCATCCTCGTCGGCATCGATTACTGTCCAGGCATCGCTAGCGCGACGACCTCATCCCAATGCGCCACACAGATCCCCAGAGACATCGCCATCACGACCTGCTCTGCCTCTCGACGTCAAGCAGAGCATCAACAGTATTGTTCGGGGAGCATTGAGGCCGCATTGGCATTCGCAGAAAATAACTGCGGAGCAGTACGAGGCTATCAACCGGGATGTGTCGAGGAAGCTTTATGAAGAAGTTAAAGATCCTGCAATGAATCTAGGCGAAGAGCTGAAACAGAGCTGGGAGAAGCTTGCGGCTAAGGAGGTCACTAGGGCGGTTGAACAGTTGAAGGCGTGAGTTGACATTTTGCTCCTTGGGAGCTGACCAACAACACGGCCCGCCATCGTGACACTCATGGCGTTCAATTGGCAAGGCGATGGTATTGGGGGCCAGAGATTACATTGCAGGCCCGATGAGGGCATGGAAACAGAAAGCAAAGTGTGAGCGCGGGAAAAGGCGTCGAACTTTGTCCAGCATCCAAGCGGCAGCTGGAACGGAAGCTTTGCATCAATCGTCATCGATCAGGTTGACGCTTGTGTACTGGGCGTTTTATGGATTTTCGGTATTCAATGATAGAAAGGAGAAGCACTTCCTGATCACAGATGTGATGTATATGTTAGATGGTGTATCAGGACCGGCTGGGGCGAATCTGGGTAAATATCCTGGCGGGCAACTGGCGCGCGGTAGCTTTTATACATTAGGATCTTTGCAATGAACAGACATGACTATTTTCAGTGTTCGGAATTCCTTTTTGCTTTCTTCGGGTGTGTTCTGGTCGTCGTGGTGCAACTTGGGCTAAGTTCATGGTGTTCGGGATTGGGGCAATATGTGCTAAAGAAGTCATGACTTGGTGACTGCTGTTGATTCCCTTCTTGTTCATCTTCTTTGATATTACTTGTTTTCCATTCAACCCTGTACGTAGCCTGGTTGAGATTCGGAAAGCGAACGCTAGCAAGGAGGCAGGTCTGATGATTCTATGAGATGAAGCACGCATATAAATCGCGATCTGCGACATGAATGATTGGAATGAGTCTTGCGAGCAGTTGGGTATTGATGTGCACTCGGCGCCGTAGCTTAGGACATGGAGGTGTCAAAGTGTTCATGTGGTCATGCCTGGTGGCGGCGATATGCTGTGTAAAATGGGTCTTTCAAACGCCTCTCATCATCACCACCATCGCATCGCCATCATCAGAAACAGCAAACGGCGACGACGATAAGGACTTGACAGATACCGAGCCTTCCAACAGCCAATGAGACAAGATGGCAAAAAAAGCGACGAGGTAGCAAATAAGAAGCAAAATAACACTTCCACCATGCCTGGACGCCCGTTTTCAAGGCATCACAATGATCACGAAATATCACAGCAAGAGTGCAAAAATATGTAAGCAGATTCTATCTAACAGCAACCCGGTAGAGCGTTTTTAAAGCAGGTACCGCTAGCGAATTGGTCTGCTCATGGTGGTTCCTCTCGGCACGGACTAAATGATCAGGACAGTTTTGGAGGAAGAGAAACGTCGTGATGATAAGGAATGGTGCCTGAAGAAGAAAAAAAAGAAGAAGAAGAAGAGAAGAGGAGAGGGGACCGGTCGCAGTTTTATTGCAGAGCGGTTGTTGGAGGGTCGAGATTTGGGACCCGCTTTGGTCAGGTGAGTGGTCAGGTGGAGAAGGGAAACTTGAGGTGGGGTTCGCTTTGGTGCGGGGAGTTTGGAGAAGAGAGCTTCGAAAGAGGAAGGCGGTGAGGAAAGCAAATCGTTACCAAGACTGAATTGTTCAATTGAACGCGGGCAGAACGGGTTCGCGGTCGCCGGGCGAGGGAGCGACCAGGGTGCGGCAGGCA
>RANY01001049.1:0-10942 GCA_009805235.1 Neurospora pannonica FGSC 7221
ATATTAAGCATCTAGAAGCTTTTATTGAATCCTGTGATGACAAATCAGTCTGGAAGAAATGCTGACTAAACTATAAGACTCCAGAATACAGTGGTAGAACCTCTTGTATTCTAGTACATTTTGTGGGGACTGAGTCAACTGATTCCGTAGAGGGAATAGTTTAGTCAACCTTCTATACCTCAAGGTAGTACAAGGTAGTTACAGGGCACAGTACCAGCCACACGTTAACAATAGTTTACATATATACGGCAGTAATTATAATAATATACTAGGGTAGTATAGTCAATCACAATACTAGATATTACACTTACACATATAATATCATAACTTTTACAATTTTACTAAGTTAACGTAACAGCTATATACGATTCTTACGTATACAGAATTAATTCAGCTTCCTCAATACTACGCGCGTATTAACATACTACCCAAAGAGGCAAAGACTATCAGATCACGAGACTCAAGAAGCCATACCTCTTTGAGCAGTAGATGGGGTGGCCAGCCCTGGTCAGATGCCAAGGCTGTAAGCGGAATAATCGACACCGACTCACCTGTGCGACTCCATACTGCCAGACTGCCCAAGGCCACAAAGCCGCCTTGCATTGCAGAGCTGCCCGTGTGAGAAAATTTTCACATCAGAACAAATTTTCCAACGGGCCTCGTGACACTGCTCGAGCGAACAGCTAGGCCGGATTTATGCGTTCTAGAAGTCATACAGTGGAACCCGGCAGTGGAGTGAGGTCCAATGTCGCAATGTTTCCGTGTTTTCGGGGCCGCATTAGGGTATGCTGGTGCTGGAAACGCCAGAGCGGGATGGGTTGGCGCCGGCGTCGTGCCGCCGCCACTGCTTGTTTTTTTTTCTTGACCGCCACGGCAAACCAGAAGAACTCCTTTCTTGAGGTTTCTTGCCAGTGGGATAGAAAATTGCGGGGAAGAAACGGGACCTGTCAAGCTTGTTTGGTAGGCTCGTAGGGCACCGCGGTGCGCTGAAAGAGGGCCCTCGGCCCCCGGAAGCGTTTAACGGAATACGGGCTTCGCCGCTTCGCGTGCCAGTGTTGCTATCGGTCGGCAAGGCTCCCGATAGTGTCAAAATGTTGTTGTGTGCGGTTTCAGCGAGCCAAACAGCATCCGGGGGCACGGTTCTTGACAGCTTCTCTGGACACAAAAAAATAGGTCAGCCGAGAACTTTGGTTCCTTGCATAGGCGACATCCGCGGAAATGTTGCTCGCGCGAGGAACGAGGCAGCGAAGTCGGGAGCCAATGCCGATCCAACATTGCCAACGTCGATAGTGGTGGACGACATGGACGCCTGTGGGAGGGTGACTCAAGTGCCATGAGTGCCCCGAAAGGGTGTTAGTGAGCCGGTTTGTACGTAATTGAAAAGGGGAATCCGCCGCCCGCTTTTGAACGATCCGACTTTTTCTTTGGCCTGTCAGGTGTACATACTGTCAGGGAGGTCACCGCCAAGCAATAAGCACTGTTGCGGTAGCTGGAACGACGACGACGACTCGAGCCTCCTGGAGGAATTCATCCATGGACGATGACCCTCCGAGAAGGCGGTATCAGTTGTGTTATACAGACCCAACAGCCAACATTCAACAACCCTCAAAGATTCCAGAGAGGTGACAGGTCGTATCGGGACGGACTTCATGCCATGTCATGCTATAAGCGCCACAAGATGTCGCCAAAGAGTCGAGGCTTCATATAAATTGCGATTTTGGGATCGATGAGAGCTGGAATCCTGACCGAGTCATCTCGCCAGACGTCTTCGGCAGCTGAGTGGCAGAGCATGGGAGTTGCCAAGAAACTTTACTAAGAAGAATGGGATTCGGGGACTGGATGGGGAAGGTATAAGGTAAGAGCAACCTCTTAGCTGCATGAGAAAGGCCGGAGCCGCCTGTCGTCCACACAGCATCCGTCCAAACGTCATCGGAAAGTTTTTCGACGCCAGTTTTAGCCTCTTTGCGCTACGGGCATGGGGGCAGGAGCAAAAGGATTCGATGTTGGATTTTTAGGTGATTTTTTAGAACCAACAAAGCGAGGATAGGAAACCACCTGACACCGGGAGACAACAAACTGGCAAGGTAAAAAGCTGAAGCCAGGATCAAAGACACAGGCACATGACCTGTGAGGAGTCTAGGCCTGTGCAGGCCCAAGAAACAACGAAATGCTGTCCTGATAACCAACTGGTTGATCGACAATTTAAACCCTTACCTGCCATGCCTGCCAATGCTACCATGGATTTCTATTATCACTCGGCGGCTCATGCCGAGCAAAACGTCTCTAGCTTATCGTGTTTATCTGATTCATCGAGAAGGCAACCACACACCACACCTCTTGCCCGTTTGGGTTCCATACTGTAGTAGATACTCGTACCTAGGTATGGGATTCGCACAATCATTATCAGAGACAGAGAGATGGAGGCAAAGGCAGATACGGAACGGAACTTCCTTCAGGCTGAACCATGATGAACCTTGATGGCTGGTTGACCGCTCTGAGAGATTGGAAAGCCGTGCAACCACCACGATCCAATTCTTTTGTCCCATATGCCCGCTGCGGTCGTACAATGTACAGATATCCTCGACTGAAGGCATCGTGATTCGGGTGGTTATCTATCGCTTATCATTCCCCGCCCCGTCTGTTCCTGTTATTCCATTGCAACTCGCATTGCACAGACACTGCACTGTCTTTCCCGCCAACAAGACGGGTTTTACTCTGGGACGGCACCCCCTCTCAGCCGCCATGCTTTAGCCCTTTGCAGAGCGTCTGCGAGCATCTGAGCAATCTCGCCTCATTCCACAAGTCATGGATCGCCGTAACCTGAAATCATGGACCTCGTGGCCCTCCTTAGCTGCACCTTTATCTAGATACCAAGACCCGGTCAGACCGGGACTGCTACTTCAGGTACCGGTATCCAATTACCTGGGGTACATAGGGCGATAGTGGACAACCTCAAGACTGGGGAACATGTTCCGCGTCTAAGTAAAGAATTCCCGTCCGGGTCCTGGGCCTTGCTTCCGTCGTCGCCAATGTCGTTTTCCCCACGATATGTGTGCTGTCGATGATGCCAATTGGACGGATAACCGTTGCCGTGAATGCCATGAAGAATCTAAAATCACAGCTTGCCTGGACTTGTTCGCTTGCTTGTCGTCCTCGAAAAGGACATGGGGCTCTCGTCGTCGACGGGCACGGCAGGGCCATGGTCCAGAGTGGAACCCGGTTTCGGGACGGGGACCGCGGTGTGGACTCGCGGTGGACTGCATTTCTGGCTCCATCAACCCCGTAAAATCGCAAATTCTTGAGAAGGAGCGAGCGGGACCACTGGCACCCAGACGAGCCAGAGCCCAGGAAAAACAGAAGCCATGGCCAGAGGGCACCATGCCCGGACCATTGCGCGCACCTCGCGGGCTACTTGGATGGTTCACCCAGTGGATAGCTGCTCGCAATGCGATTGGCCAGAATCGTTTTCTATTTGCTTCCCTTTGTTTGGTGCTTGTTGAGCCTTCGCTCTCATCTTCAGTAGCAGCCAGGGGACCTCCTTGCTACCTATTAAACCGCACTCCGTCCCATACGCTCGCGCTTCTCTCGCTCTTGTTTCGATTTCAATCTCTCTTGCCCGTTGCTGTCACCAACCTGCTGCTGGCTGCTTCCGAGTTCTGAGTCCTTTCCTGAGTGTTAGTCGGCCTTCCCTCAGTTCCCTATCTTATCGGCTGCCCATATCTGCAAGATATCAGACGCCCACATCTTTTGTCGATTGATCTTCGAGTCCCGCCCCTGACTTGGCAACGCAGACGGCATCGTTTTCAGACATTACAACAGGTACGATGAACTTGTACATATAAAGGTACATACATTATCTTGCTTGCTTCATTCCAGACGGCTCTCACTGAGCTCTCACCTCCCCTGCCCTGTCGCCCTGTCCAGTTCCCCGTCCTGCCCGCCGCCTGCGGTTTCTCACCCACCCGACCTACTATCCAATAGCCCCGCAGTGACATCCATCACTCAGTGCAGCACGCAGTACATCTCTAACACCGCCATTGGAACCCCGCTGATAGATAAACGACGGGTCAAGCAAGAACGAGAAAACGCCGTCGACTCAGCACGATACCGCCATTCCATCCGCGGTACACGGGGCCACTGTTCCGCCAGCAAGCACATCAGCAGACCAGAGCAACCCAGTCGAATCCGCTGCCCTGCACTGGGCATTTTCCTGTCCTCGGTCGCAATTTTCTCACCGGTATCGCCTGCGCCGCCCTTGCGCTTCCAGAACCACAATCGCCCGATCTCGTGCTTAGCTCGACTTTTTTTTTTTTTTTTACGGACCATCATCACCCTCCCTGCCGCTTCCGAGAAGGGTCGCAACGGGAACCTACAGCGGTGGTCGCAACAGGAAATTCCTTTTAGCGCATTAAGCAACAGGCAAAGAGCGTCTTGCGCCAACACCTGTTCGAAAGAGGACTCCTGTTTTCTGGGGAGACACAGCATCTCTAGCCGGGCTCCTTCCTCGTAGAAAAGGTTTGAGACAGTCAGGGAATCTTTGGGAGGACGGTGACACCCGGCCATCGCACTAGCCCACCATGCCGGCCGAGATTCTATCAGATCTGCCACTGAGGCCAGCACCGAGAGACATCAAAATCCCCAACACCGTGCACAATGAAGAGAGGCGGCACAAACACTCTCGTTCCTCCTACTCAGAGATGTCCCCTCTCATGTCGCGGAATAACTCTCTGACTTGGCGTCCTGCTAAACGCCCCATGCCGACCCCCGATAAGACGATTGCGGTCATCAACGCCGCCGGCCGACAGGCTGCTTCTTTCATCAGAGTAGCCACTGCCGTTGGCTTCCACGTACGAGCCCAAATGAGGAATCTCGAGGGTGTTGTGGCCACCGAGGTGTCGACGAATCCCAACGTTACCGTTCTGCAGGGCGAGCTTTACACCAAAGAGACCCCTGCGGAAAGTGAGAAGGGACAATGTGTCGACGTCACCAAGAACGGTCCCATCTCCGGCATCGGCGTGAACCACGACCTCATCTCCGAACTCTTTAGAGGCGCTCAGCTCGCCTTTATCAACACCACATTCTACGGCGACGAGGAAAGGATTGGCATGGCCCTCGCAGACGCAGCTAAGCAGGCCGGGGTCCAACACTACGTCTACTCCTCAATGCCCGATCACCATGCCTACAACAAGGACTGGCCATCACTGCCGCTCTGGGCGTCGAAGCATCGTGTGGAGGACTATGTAAAGGAAATCGGCATTCCGGCAACCTTTGTCTATACCGGCATCTATAACAATAACTTCACTTCGCTGCCATACCCCCTCTTCTGCACCGATTTGCAGCCGGACGGATCGTGGATCTGGCAAGCGCCCTTCCATCCAAACGCCAAGCTCCCATGGCTCGATGCTGAGCACGACGTTGGCCCGGCTATCCTGCAGATATTCAAGGATGGCGTCAAGAAGTGGGGAGGTGGCAAGCGCATCGCCCTAGCATACGAGATGCTCACCCCTCTAGAAGCATGCGAGGTCTTTTCCCGGGGCGTCGGCCGACTGGTACGTTACGTCCGCGGACCGATCGAGGTGAAGGTTAAGATTCCGGAAGGCTACCGAATCCAGCTGGAGGCACTTGAGGAGCTTTTCAACCTACACAATGAGGATCCCGAGAAGCAACCCCCATACTTCGGCGATATAGAACTGGAGAGAAGCTGCCCTCGGGCGGCTCTGGAGCTGTGGGAAGGCCCAAGAGGATTGGAGGAGTACGCGCGCGAGGTGTTCCCGCTCGAGGAGCAAGCCAACGGCCTCACATGGATGATCGAGGAGGACGACGGAGGCGGCGGCAATAATATCGACAATAATCATAATAATCACCACCAACAGGAGGAGCATTACCAGCACCAAAACGGACATCAAAACGGTCACAATGGGATCAATGGGCATATTGTAAATGGTGGAGTCGACTCGGAAAGCGAGGAGGAGGAGGATTCGGATTCCGATGACGACGAGGGATTGGTGATGCGGGGGAACAAGCGGRCTGATGAGGAGTGGCTCGCGTAGCAATCCATCCACCTCCACCACGCAATCGAATGTCGGTAAAAGGGGGAGGCGAGCAAGGCAGAGCAAAAAAGGGAGCAAATGGAATCCAAAAATACCCATCGTCTTACTGTTACAAATCATTTGAGGTTTCCTTTGGAGTGAAAAGACAAAAAGATAGTTCTCAAAAAGCTGGAGTCGGCACCGGGGACTGACTTTTTCATTGGGTTTGTGATATCATTTTTTGTCAATTGAAGGTTCTTTGGGAGTGTCTTGTCACCAAACACATACGGGCAAAAGACATGGCAAATGGGGTGTTGTTGTTATCGCATTGTGTAAGCGGCGCGGCGCGAGGAACATAGGTTTCAATGCCAGGTTCACGGCCAAATGGCGGGTTCAAGAGTGAGGGAAGGGAGCAGACGAGCTGTGTGCTGAGACAGCTTTGGGCGGTTGGAGTTATCATGGCGATAATACGGGTCTGCATATGTCCCTGCGGTCATCATACTTTTACGTATTTAACTGTCGGTCGGTTGACATGAACTATCTACGTCACCACACACAGTTGATGTTTAAGAGAATAGGAACTGGATCTCACCTCATCTCTATTATTGCAGCATAAAAACGCTCATGTTATTGCTCTGTACTTGGAGTCTGGTTCTCCTGCCACCCGGCAGCAGCTTTGGACCTTGGGTTGCTAGGCCACCATGGGCCATATAAGCCCGCATCTCAGACCCTCTAACAACTGCCAGTAGCAGACGTGGTAGGCGCCGTAGAGCCAGAAAATCGTGGGTTTTCGTAGGCGGGCAGCTTGACTGGACGGGTTCGACCCTGGTCATGGGCCGTTGAGCCTTTTTTTTTCTATTTTTTTTTTCTAGTCTTTATCTTCCCTTTTCCACTTTGAAAACGTTTACAGAAGCTTAGTTCTGTCTTTTCTCTAGCGACTGATGCCACTCTTGGGTCATTCTATTTTGGTTTTGTGATCGGGTTTGCGGAGTGTTTATGGAGAGATAGATGTGCGACCTGTGTTTGTCGCGATCCCCATCCTCTGCGACTGGCGACGACTGCACCCGTCGTGGGAATTACACGATCAAACAATCAGCGGTGGAATGTTGGGATGTGGAAATTATTGACAAATGTCGTTGATCTAAAACTGTCGTACATTCATGTTTGGAGGATTAGAATGCATAGATCACGTTAAGTCGAGAGGAACAGGCGAGGAGGAGTAAGTGGTGACTATCTTCTGCAGGTCACGGATCAAACAAGAAGTCGCGGTGAGGGCTTTGATGCTTTGAGACAAAATCAAGTCATTATTAACGCCGAGCGACATGAAAACCCTATGTGTGAACCTCTATAACCCAGATGCGATGTGGTATGGTATCCTTTTTGCTGGTAACCCTTTTCCTTCTTTCCTTCCTTCCTTCCTTCCCTCCCTCTTTTCTCCTTTCCGTCCTAAGCCAAGGTTCCTGCCTACCTCAGCTGATGTTTTTCGATGAACGGATATGAAAACATTCGGCTGTTGTCTGTCAACCGAATCCCCATCATGCTCGCCGCCCTGGGCGTAGACACTCTGGGCCACCAAGTTTCCTATGAATGACCCGGAGCTGATGGTCGATGTGCAGGCGGAGATGACTCTCTCCCCGTGTATAGCCTTCGAGACAACTGCGGTATCGGAAACATCGTGATGGTCTCGCGCTGGACCTTCATCTGTCACCACGCCCTCGTAGCCCAATTGTTGACAGGCAAGGCCCTTGGCGGTAGCGGCGCAACTTTGATGCTTATCGTTGCTCAATCAACCACCGCTTTACGACGCGGGAGCACCAGGGAGTCTCTCAATGGCGTACTTGCCCTTGCCGCAAGACATGATGGGCACACCAGGAACCTTGCGGATTCTCCTCTTCAGATCCCTATCGTTGGCTGTGGTGAAGAGTCATGTCAGTATGGAACTCGATCAGAGTAAATTGAGCATCAGAGGGCGTGTAACATACTAGCAACGATATATATCCTATGCTTCTGAATACGCTCGACAATGCAGTCATCGGCATACGTTCCCTTGTGGTCGCAAGTGAGACGAGTCCACCGCTCGTCACGGGCAATCATCAGCGCAACGCGGTACTTGGGACCGAGCTTTTCCAACTCGGCCATGACGCATGATGTGATGATGATGTTGACCGAGGCGAAGAGGCAGTCCATGGCTGTCTCCATGAGGGGGAGCTTGGCGCCGACTGTTCTAGACAAAAAATTGGTATCGACGAGGACGTTGTAGGGAGGCACAAGGGCCTCGTTGTGCTGGAAGAACATGGACGAAGGCATCTGAGGGATCTCTCGGACGGCGGCCTCCTTCTTCTTTTGCAACTCCAACTCTTGCTTCTTCTGGACGTCGGTCTTGCGGCGTTCATCGTTCTTGCCGATCATGCGCTTGACCTATTGACTGTGTTAGTTCATACATTTTCTTGACTGTATTTTATGTGATCTATCATGACACTCATCATCAACACACATGAACCATCACCCAGGGGGCTGAGGCCATGGTGTTGAACATGAGATTTGAGATGAGAAGGGGGATATAGAAGTCACGTGCCGTAGCGAATTTTCTTGTCCGTTTAGCGACACCCATCTTGACGAGATCTCAATGATCGATCGAAGTGGAAAAAGTCTGTTGTAAAAGTTGGGGTGTCGACCGTTGTTGTGCAGATTTGGCGGTCAAGGCGAATTCGGCGGTTCGTCAAGAAATCGGGCGGCCGCAAAGTGGTGATACTGAATTTGGTGGTGAAGGCGATTGATGGTCGTCGTATAAAATTTTGGAGACAGTCCAGTGAGAGCAACCATACACTGCAGTGGTCGGTGGTTTGCCAAGCAGCTTCGAGCTACAAGTGGCAACTGAACCTGAACGCCGCAAAACGGGAAGCGCACAGGCCAGTCCAGCAGCTGGTCGCAGATGGCAGGTTGGGCAGCGGGAAGCCACTGCGCAAGTGCAGCGCTCTGGCGTGCTGGTCCGGGGCATCTCAAAGAGAGACACGGCGCTTAAAACATTTGGCTTCAGGCTTTGAGGCCAGCCGCTGGAGGGACAGATGAGCACTGTGCAGATAACGACCCAAGCACACGGACTGCTGCATGTTTCCAGCGACCCAAGAAAGGAAGGGCCGGACGTCATGCCGTCAACCGTGCAGCTGTGCATGATGAACCTCAAGTGGAAGCAGCAGAGACGATTTGACTTTTTTCAGGGAACACAGGATTCCGATTTTGTTCAGATGAGGGGAACTCAGGTCTGCCTTTCGGAGGGCAAAACCAAAGCGTCACAAAACATCACGGACATCGATGGAGGCAGGAACTCATCAAGGGCTGAAATAGCGTCCAGTCTGTCTCCATCCACCAAAATCCTTCTTGCAGGCGCTACTGGCTAGTAGAATGACGTGCTGCAAGGGCCGTTGCTGCAGCCAGCGACGGGAGTGTTGGCATTCTATAGATTGCATGGCTCTTCGCCCTGAAGGATGTCATGCCAGACATATATCCTTGTGTCGAATCATGTCCCATACAGTCCGCGCAGGTACCAAAGCCCAGCCGTTTTTTCACCACGGATTACTTGCAGCTGAGTAGCTGAGTGAGGGCTGAGAGCAGACACGACCCGACGTTACGTTGCCCTGAGCTGGGGACGCCGCAGCGCAAATGTTTCCCAAAATCACAACTGACTGAGCGTCTCCGGTGCAGTGGTTGTGAGTGGTTCCCTTGGGTCGGGTTGGTCTGGGGGAGCAACGCGGAAGGAATGGAGACCTGGGAAAACGGGGACCAACACGAGAGCGAGAAGGGCCCAGTCAACTGCCCGTCACTGCCCCCCCTTGTTGGCCCTTGGTACCTTTTTTGGGTCCCATGGGCGCCTTCCAGGATTCTTCCCTCTCCTTTTCCCTGGCACTCATTCGACCTTTTGCTCCAAAGACTCCGTCGACTCCATCCATGGTCAATCTCCCTCCAAAGATGACCATGACCTGATTTGGTCAAGTTTGCAACACTCGTTGACATTGGATCTCATCCAGACCAGACTCTGATGCTCTCAGCAACCGCCTGATTCTACTCTCGTTTTTTTTTTTTTTTCTTATTAGGTTTACCACGGCACGACGTCCTTGAGTAACCACCAATTCCCGGTCTTCGGCCACTCACCACCCTCACATCGAAAATTCCGGATCGTGGCTGCAGCCCGTCGTCGATCTAGCTTACTCTCCATCAAGAGTTCGATTCGCGATACCTTGGTGGATTTAGGGACCGATTCCCTTTTCCCGGTCCTCTTCGTCAAACCCCTTCTTTTAGTCGTCCCCGACCCCGAAGGGACATACCCATAGCGACCATGCTGTCGCCACCACTGTCGCTGAAGCGCTTCTTGCTTCTGTCAACCCTCTTCGCCTCGGGTGTATTGGCGCAACAAAATAACGACGACGAATCAAGTTCATCATCGTCGTTGTCTGTCTCCTCTAGCTCGGCTAAGGCAACGACCACCAGCAGCACATCGAAAGTGACCATTACTCCTACGACATCCGAAGCTTCGCCTACTTCGACCGGAACTGATAGTATACCCCCCTTGACGATTGGCAACACAGAATCAGCGACGGGACCACCTACACTCCTAACCGGTCTTCCAACTCTCACCAAAATTGGTATCCCGGAATATCCCGCGCCGACCGTTCCTCCCACGCAAAATGCGCCCTTCAYGAAACACTCATCGCTCCCCGACGGCACCGTTTTCATCTGCGTCGGCGCCATCCTCGGTGCCTTCGGTCTGGCTGTTGTCATCTGGCGCACCGTCATCGCCTGTCTCCTGCACCGTTCCGTCGAGCGCGCCGCCATGGCCCAGACCATCGGCAGCGACAAGGCCTTCCCGCCTCCGCCCAAGTTCTACAAGTACTCGGACCTCAACTCGAACCCCTCGC
>RANY01001050.1:0-10953 GCA_009805235.1 Neurospora pannonica FGSC 7221
CTCCGCCCCCTCCGCCCCGCGCGTCCGCTCCTCGTGCTGCACGCGGCCGTGGCCGTCATTGCTGATGATGCCGCGGCGCTCGTCAAAGGGGATGTTGATGTCCGAGAACTCGGGCAGAGGGGTCGATTTGTACCCGATGGATCGGAAGGCTATCGAGGAAGGGAGGGTGAGGGACTCGCCCGTGGGAAGGGCGTAAGCGTTGGGGTCGAAGGGAGATGGTGAGAGGGTGGTTCGCTCGAAGGTTGTGGAAGCCAGCTGGGTTGATTCGGGAGAGGAAGAAGAAGGGGAGAAGGCCTTGGGG
The DNA here is from genome assembly GCA_009805235.1 of Neurospora pannonica FGSC 7221. Classification (NCBI taxonomy): domain Eukaryota; kingdom Fungi; phylum Ascomycota; class Sordariomycetes; order Sordariales; family Sordariaceae; genus Neurospora; species Neurospora pannonica. Next base: position 302 of record RANY01001050.1, read on the forward strand.
GTGAGGCAGAAGTCGAGAGACCAGGATTTGGAGGTTTCGGAGGGTGATTGCGAAGTGGCGGTGGTGCCCTTGGCTAGCATCTCCATCAGCCGGCGAGGAGCGCGGGGCAGGGATTTCAGGTCGGTTGGGAGGAGGGAGGTGTCGACGGGGTGAAAGGATACGTCGGAGAGCTTCATCAGTTCGCGGACTTCTTTGATGGTGAAAGCCGCTTGCATGGGTCCTCGTCTGCCGACGACGTGGACCCGCTTTACCCGGCTCTGGGAGAGTGTCTCGAGTGCGTGAGCGGCGATGTCTGTCTTGCGGAGGACGTCGACGTCCTCGAGGAGCATGCGGGCCACATCTAAAGCTACGTTGCCTTGGCCGATGACGACGGCTTCATCGCCTTGGGTGAGATCGGGGTTGAGGTTGGCGTGCTCGGGAAGGCCGTTATACCAGCCGACGAACTCGCGGGCGGAGTAGACGCCCTTTAGCTGGTCCTCGCCAGGGATGTCGAGCTTGCGGTCTTGAGCGGCGCCGTAGGCAAAGATGATGGCGTTGTAGTGCCGGAAGAGACTGGCGAGAGGCACGGTGAGGCCATCGGGGTGGTCGGACTTGGTGCCGACGGAGACGTTTCCGATGAAGTTGAAGTCGGGGCTTGATGCAACCTCCTCGAACTTTTCTTGGCAGTTCTAGATGGTGTGTTAGTGTGTTCCTTTTGTAAATGAAGATAAAGTGTATAAAGATTATGCATCGGATGAGTACCTTGACTTCAGGGTGATCCGGGGCAACACCAAATCTCACTAGGCCGAAGGGCACGGGTAGAGACTCGTACATGTCCACCTTTGTCCCTTGGATTTTGGCCATAAGCTTATAAGTAGTATAAAAGCCGGCCGGACCGGAGCCAATGACGGCGACCCGGAGGGGATGTTCAGGAGTGGTATGATGAGCCGGATGCTGGGAATACATCCGGCGCGGCGCATGTACTTGCGACGGCCATCTTCCGCGCAAGCCAATTGCCCTAGGCTTTACCCGCGCGACAAAAGCCATTTTCAAATGTCCAAACAAATTCGTTAATAAATGATGTAAGGAGACAAACTTGGGAGCCAAAGCGCAAAATGTTTGGACATCAATGGCTCATGTTTGTTGCAGCGCAGATCATCTCGGTGGGTAGCCGGGCACGGCGGGAAGGCACGAGGTGACTCGACCGCCCGTGAGTTCGGGTTTTGTGGGTCTCCAAATCCGGGGAACGTTCAGATCTTCAGCGGATTTCACGGCACCGACCGGAGTTACGCACCGCTGACAGCTCCGTTGAACAGGGCCCCCGGGACATCATTATCCGGGAGGACACCCTGCCTTCTGTCCTGTCAACGAGGTTCCATCGTCACCATTTATGGTGTCCCAAGAAACACTCGTGGATGTCCAACTCTCGAATTTCTAACCGCAGTTCAAGACCTCCTCTTCCTCGACCATGTTCCACGAAATGGAAATGGCCAAAAGCCATTGGTCGCTGCGGCTTCCATCCGATGTTGCGACTGCTTGGCGCATCCAGCCACCGATGATACGGGCTGAACGGGTCTGTACCAGGCCATGACAAGGGTTCTTTGAGGGCAAGTGGAACCAAGCCAATTTGGGCGCCCGGGAGCGCGTACCTGCGCGGTTGCCGAGCCAACAACGCGCCGATAAGCTTCACTCAGCTTCCAGCCTCCCTCTAAAAACGAGAGCCAAGTTCTGTCCGGAATAGAAGTTGAGAACCTTGAAGCCAATTGAGCTAGCCCGATTTCCTCGAAAGACATGTCGTCACATGGAACTGGAACGATTGTTCGATAATTCGTCCTTCCATTGCTGAACCACATCTCTTTCAACATTCGGGTGACAGCGAATATCCGGTCTTTCTCAACACCAAGCCGCCCGGAGTAACAGCAGCGCCATCGCCAAAATGGGGGGCAACAGCCAACCCTTCCTGTACGATTATGACCCCGTCAGGTACAGCACCGACGATCGTCTTCCACCAAAACTGTTCGACCCAAAGGCCATCACAAGAGCAAGCTTCGACAAGCCCAAGCCAAAACCCAAGCCGGACGGCCCGCTTGTCTCATTCAATGTCCATCCAGAGTATGTGACTAGAGAATTCCATGCAGCCTTCCATACATGGTCCCCACTGCAAGGGAGGTGGTGGCTGTCGATCATGAAATACTTTCACGATGGTGACTGACCATGAACTGCGATTGATACAGCGCCTATCCGCCTCCAGAGCGGACAATCAAGAACTTCCGGCCCATGGGCCCAAGGTCCAAAAGATGGATCATACGGATGAGGAATGTTCAGTTGGTCTTTAGGCTACTTCAGTTTCTTGGTGCCGCCGGCTTGCTGGTTATCATGATCATGTTGAACAACATCAAAGAAGTGCCCGGCTTGGTCATCAGAATTGCGGTATGTGAAGTGAAATTCGGTTTATTCACCAAAGAGAACATACTGACCCGCAATCTCATGTAGCTTGGCGTCGCCATACTTCACACAGCTTATGGCATTTACCACCTCTGGCGACCTGCCGGTGGACGGACGCCAATGTCTTCGACTGCCTACCATTTCGGCGTCATCATTGTTGACATTGCCGCTTGTCTAGTTTATGCATTTGGCATTTATTCGACCCGCAAGGATGGCGCTACGTGGGGTACTCTTCTTCCCGACAGGTCGGTGCTTCAGTACTTCATCCCGGCCGTCCAGTACGGACTTATCGGTGCAGGCGGACTCCATGTTGTTTCCATCGGCATCTCGGTCTTCCTTGCCATTCAGTTCTGGCGCATCTGCAAGATGCCGCCGGATATGAACCCCTTGGAGGATAATCTCACCTCGCGCGCCCACAAGAGGAACAAGTCCTCGGTCGTTTCCATCTCGACCTACGCCGACGACGACAAGCGGCCTGGTACAGTTGCTGGCAGCCACCGTGACTCCAGCATACACAATGGTGACGAGCTCGTCCGCCCACGCGCTATCCCTTTTATGCATACCAGGCAGAGCTCTGATCTTTCCGAGCGGTCTTTTGGCAAGCGCGAGTCTCGAGTCACGGTAGACCTCCCAGATCGCCAGTACCAAATCACACCCGGCAACTCACCACGCAGCTCCATGCCTCCCGGATCTTCCTATCACGGTTCCTACTCCGACCAGGTCCCGTTCGCCAACCGGGGTGCTGCGAACCCCCGCGCCAGCTTTGCCTCCGGCCGACCTAGCACCTCGTACAACAACGGCGAGCAGTTAACCGCCTCCCCTACCTCCATGTCTCCAACCAAACCACAACAACAATCACAACAGCCACGTGGCGGCAAGTTCCAAGAAACCTGGTATGCCACCGAGTCACTCTTCAACCGCACCCACGAGCGTAACCGCGCCATGAAGGAAGCCCAAAAGAACGGCGGCGACAACAAGCGCGGCAACCGCGCCTACGAAGCCATAACCGACTACTACGACACCCACGACTCCGACGACGATCACCATCAGCAACTCCAACAAAACCCCTACTCCCCTCCTCCTCCTTCAGCCCGCGACAACCACAAAAAGGGCTACCGAAACAGCCACAACGACGAAGACGTCAACGACGACGACATCGACCTCGCAGACCTGCACCCCAACCCCCTGCGCTCCAACCCTTCTTCGCCGACCTTGATCATCGACTCGGAGCTGGAGCCAGAGAGGCCCATCACCCCCTTCAGCCGCTTGCGCGAATCGATTCTTCGTCCGTTGAATCTGAACCCTTTGAACATTAAGAAAGTCCGCCAACCTCCTAAAAACCAACATCTCCAACCCGACAGCCAAGAACCAATGAGGAACCGTGACTCGTCCATCCAGCCCGAGACTTTCTTCTCTTCTGCTGCTGTTGCCGGCGGAGGAGGAAAGCCTTACGATCCTAGCACCTCTGACATGCCTCCGACGCTRCTTGCAGGCCATCCTGCTAATAACCGGGTGGTCTCATCTGGCTACGACCACGATTTTTCGTATGGCGGAGCAGGAGCGGGCAGGCAGAGACTTGTCAGTGGTAAAGTTGCTGAGGAGGGTATGGCTGGTGGGTTTTCAGAGGATATAGCGGAGGGAGGGAGGCAGAATAAGAAGAGGCTGACGGTTACGAATGCTTAGTGGGCATGGTAGTAAGTTGGATGCCTACTTGGATCAAAGAAGGGGTGGTGTCTGTGGATGATGAACGAATGGATACGTTGTTGGAATAATGTCGTGATGATGATGGATTTCTCAAGCGGTTTCGCTGTGTTTAGCTAGCAGGTTCTGGAGTTAAAGGGATGGGTTTTCGATTTCGAAGGCATGATATCACTGTTACGAAAAGTTGAGCGAATGTATATCAACTGAACAAATGGCAGATTCTGTAGTGTATTGTGTGTCTTGGTAGTTAGGTGTACAAAAGTTGTGAAAGTTCCAACCCAGATAGTCGTTCTATGTCTATACGTTTACTATAAGTCATAATCATCAAGTCTTTCTCTCTTCCCCATCATCATTTTGACAACCTGCCTAGCCGTTACGTGCGCTCAGTCAACCCCCCGTCACGTATCCAGCTCCATCTATATCACAAAAAGCACTTACAGCAATCCAACCCTCTCCACATACCCCCTCAACCTCTCCTCCACCCTCTCCCCATTCCACGTCTCCCTCCCCTCCGCATCCGTCCCCAGCTCCGGCACGCCCATCTGCTCAATCGCAAAACTCGCCGCCACGCTACCCCACGCACACGCCTCCTCGATGCTCCTCCCCCTCGCCAACGCCACCGCCAGCCCTCCCAGGAACGTGTTCCCACCTCCCGTGGGATCGACCACCTTCGCGGGGTCCGTATGGTAAGCAGGCAACCACCTCTCTATCCCCGGATCGACCTCGATCCCCTCCTCGACATCGAAACGACCGAACGGGTCATCATCATTTCCTCGGTCTTCCATGTCCTGCAGCAGTCCGGCGAAGAGAGACATCATGTCTGTGTCGTGCTGTAAGCCACCGTGGAAGTTCCTTGCATCCAATCCCACCTTTTTCTTCCCTTTCTTCTCATCCCTCCCAAGTTTCGTTTTCGGCGGTGGTTGTTTCCTCCTCCGCCCTCCATTCCTAGCAACATAACACCCCTTCTCCCCGGCCCTGACCACCAGCGTGTACGTCGTCAGCGGCATGCTGGCCAGCAGCTGCTCGCAGTTGCGCTCCACCTGCTCGACGCTGATCTGGCCCGTCTCAGGGTCCAGGCCGTCGGTGCCCATGAACCCGGCTAGCTCGGCGTGGTTGGGACTGCAGATGTCGATTAGGGGGGGGGCGTTGGTGCAGTTGAGTAGCTCGAAGGGGGTGCAGAGGTCGGGGACTGGTTCCCAGATTATTAGGGGGCGGGTGTAGGCGTTGGGGTTGTTGTCGTTGTCGTCGTCGTCGTCGTCGTCGGGATTGGAGGGGGGGCGAGAGGCAGCGGCAAGCCGAGCTTCCCGCTTGCGAAGGGTGATGATTTCCTCCACCAACTCTTTGCAGCGGTTGGGGCTGCAGACCATGTGCACAGCTTTGGCCTTCAGCAGGGGGGTTCCGGTCAGGTCGGCGGCCGTTAGTCGTTTCTTGGGTGTGGTGTACTTGAATTCGCGGCGCTCCGAAGAGTCGACGTAGCCGTTCCAGCCCCGGGTGGTGAGCCGGGTCGGGTCATGTCGGAATACAGCAGAGGTGGACCAGCCGTTAATGAGATCGGTGATGGTTTGGGGGAAGTCGGAGCCCTGGTCGACGATCCAGCCCACGGTGCGGGAGAGGTCCGGAGCTGGGGAGAACAGGCGGGCGCCGAGGGCGGAGTAGGAGCCGGCGCCTCCTAAGACGTTGGTGGATGGGGGACGGGGTGGGGGGTATTCGATTTCATCTGCCGGGTTGGTTAGTTGGTGCCTGGTTGTGGTTCCTGGGAACGGGGGGGTGTTACCACTTACCGATGATGAACATGCCAAGAGTGACAAAGTCTATTGAGGGAGTGTTGTTGATATCTTGCCATTCTGAACTCTCGTCCGAGGCTTTGTCACTATCGTTTGGACTTTGACCGGGCACTTCCGGGTTGCCGTTGTGTGTCATGTTGTTTTCCATTTTGACTGTAGACGGATAAATGAATGGTGAGTGACGCTTGAAAGGAGTATGTGTAAGTACAGCCAAGCACAAGGGCAGGCGATGTGCAAGAAAGGGGTTATGAGACTGAGACACCGATGGAGGGTTGAAGATGGAAAGATGGACGCGTGGATGAGTGATGTGGCTACTGGCTATTGCTAGGCTATTGCTAGTCTGCTATTCCTGCCCGACCATCAGGCGGTATAAACCACGATGAGGCTAATATTTTGATAACTCGACATCTTATTAGCTAGAATGGGCTATCTGGGGTAGGGCTATCACTGCGAGGCGTATGAATGGACAAGAAGGAATCTGAATTTATCGGATCGAATCTGCTATCTCGATTCTCGATACCCTGAACAACTGCTTGCGTAGATACTTACACGTACGGCAGTTTTCAGGCATCAGCATTACCGTCACCGTTCTCGTATATACAAAGCCAAACAGGCAACGAGGTCTTGAAGCAGGAGAATTCGTGTTGTTGGCTCAGTTGAAGTAGCACGATACGACCTCTTGTTGTTTATGCTTGGTGGGGTGGTAATTCATTCTGAGGCGTGGATGGTGCCTGTACGGCCAGCGAGTTTTTAGTGGCCGTGCACTGAATAGTCGTGAGAGTGGCCAGCAAGGTGTTCTTGGAGAGTGGCCCGAAACGTGTAATTTTAGAGATTGGATGAGACGACCCACTATGACCCCACKATGAAGCTTCATMGTGGGGAAGCAGCTCCTTCAGCGTACGTCTACAGAAGGTGTGCCCCGTTAGTGTGGCCGCCCGTACAAGCATGGCAGGCGCCAGGGGCAGACGCTAGGGGGTGTGTGACGAGGGGTTCCAATCGACGCCGTCAGCTTGTCAGCCCGTCAACCTCCAGACATCCCATGTTCCAGCCCAGTAGATCAACTACACCTTCCCCGACCTCCTCCTTGTTCAAGTCTCGGGACCCTTTCCTTCCTCTTTCTTCATCTAGCGATATCTTTTGTTTTCCTTGATTATACGGCACAGCGAAAAAGGTAAGTGCTTCACATCCAGAGCCCTTAGACGATACTTCTCTGTTCCACATCGAGCTATCTTCCACCGGAGGCATCCGGGTCTCTTCACATCAAGACAGGATCGCTAATACCGCAAGTTGGCACCGACAGTTCTAATAAGAGAGTACACCTTGCGCCTTCCAACTTTTCATATTACTCGAAAGCGAACCCTACGTTTCCAAAAGTCCCGCCTAAGGGACCATCATAATCACAATGGCGACCAACAACATGCACAACTTGGTCACCTTGATCAAGAGGTACGCTTCAGCTCTCTTATACCGCAACTTGATATCGCCACACCTACGAACAGTTGCTTTCTTCTACAACACCCTTATTGTCCATCATTATCCCGGCGCATCGTTAGCCATGTCGATTCCATGGGAGCCGCTGTACGGCTACGACGAGGAGGGGCCTGTCCCCGAGCAACGAATGCGCCAGGAGGATCGGCGCGAATCGAAAAAGACTCCGAGTGATTAGTTGTCAACGCACATTGCTAAGTACTTGCGCAGACTTGAGGCGGCTACCCTCCGTCTGGAGGATATGGCTTCGTCCACCATCCCCCCTATCGCCTCCCAGGCCATCATTGAGCCAACTCCCTCCGCCCCCGCGTCCACTGCCGTATCCAGTCCCGCACCCGCTGCGCCGCCCGCAGTACCAATTCCCGAATCTGTCGAGAGGTTCGACGAGTTCCTGAACCAGACCGTTCAGAAATATGTTAAGACCAGCAATGTTATCGGTGGCTTGGTTGCTGAGCAGGTACCTACCCAGCACAGTTCTGGAACTATTTCGTTGGCAGAGAGCGAGAAGTTGGCAGAGAGCGAGAAGTTGACCGTTTTTAATTAGGCTGCGAGTGTCCTCAAGGGTTTTGTCGAGACGCGCAAGTTCCTCCTCGCCGCCTCCCAGTCCAAGAAGCTCGACATGAACTCGGCCGACTTCCAGGAGGCTATCAAGCCTATCAGCGACGCCATCCAGGCCGCTCAGGAAATCAAGGACAAGAACCGCGGTTCTCCCTTCTTCAACCACCTCGGCATGGTGGCCGACGGCATCATGCTCCTCGCATGGATCACTGTTGAGTCTAGGCCTCACAAGCTCATTGATGAAAGCCTTTCCTCTGCCGAGTACCTGGGCAACAGAGTCATGCAGGCAAACAAAAACACTGATCCCCAGCATACCGAATGGGTCAAGACCTTCTACCAGATCTTCAAGGACTTGTCGGAATATACCAAGGAGTACTACAACAACGGCATTGTGTGGAACCCTAACGGCAAGCCTTACAAGGAGGTTGTCCAGAGTCTTGACTCCGGCAGCGCTCTCTCGGCACCTGCCGCGTCTCCAGCCCCATCCGGAGGCGCTCCTCCTCCGCCCCCTCCTCCTCCTGGACCTCCCCCGGTGCTCAAGATCAATGAGCAGAAGGCGGAACCGGCCCAGGCCGGTGGTTTCAGTTCCGTCATGTCTGAGCTCAACAAGGGCGAGGCAGTTACAAAGGGTCTCAAGAAGGTCGACAAGTCTCAGATGACACACAAGAACCCTTCTCTCAGGGCAGGATCAACCGTTCCCGATGGACCAGCGACACGTTCCAAGAGCCCTGCGCCCCCTGGAACCAAGCCTCCCAAGCCTGAGAGCATGCGTGCGAAGAAGCCTGCGAAGAAGGAGCTCGAGGGCAACAAGTGGATCATCGTAAGTTTTCCAACCGGACGTTCTTTTGTGTATAGGGTTCTAACGGCGCATCTAGGAAAACTACGATGCTGCCGCTGGCAACGTCGAGATCGAGGCCTCCATTTCTCAGTCGATCCTCATCAGCAGGTGTAACGGTGTCGTCATCGTCGTCAAGGGCAAGGCCAACGCTGTCAATATCGACAACTGCGACAAGGTGTCCCTCATTGTGGACACTCTTGTCTCTACCGTCGACGTTGTCAGGTCCAAGAACTTCCAGCTCCAGGTCAACGAGACGATCCCCACCGTGCTCTTGGATCAGGTCGAGCAAGCCACTATCTGGCTGAGCAAGGAGAGCATCTCAACAAGGGTGTTCCAGAGCAAGACGGACAACGTCAACATTATGGTTGTGGACGAGAACGATGACTCCAAGGAGCTTCCTCTTCCTTCCCAGATTTGCTCGTACTACGATCCCGAGAAGAAGGAGCTTATCAGCGAGATCGTTTCTCACTGTGGTTAAATCATGTGTCATCATGGTTGCTTAGTCGAGAATTTCGGGAAAAGGGGATAGCCTGATGCTGGGTGGCGTTTGGTTCTGATCGTGAGCGTTGTTGTTACATATTCTCCAAAACCTACATAATAGCATGCCTTGACTTGAATATCAATAGATGGCATGTTCAGAAGAGAGTGTGAAATCAACTTCAATCCTGCAGATATACTGACTCGACGTTACCCATCATCGTTTTCAAGAACTATATCATCCCATGACATTCCGATTTTAACTGAAAAACGCCAAACCCCTTTGCCTACCAATGACAAAACTTGGCTGTTTATGACATGACTCTCTGTCTAAACCATATCCGCCACAATACTTTTCTCATCCATATCTATGATCACATAAAATCATCTCTACCCATTTCCTAAACATAGCATCAACTCAGTGTTTACCTTCCCAGTCCACTAGACTAGATCTTATAAACCAACTGACCATCGGTATACCTATCATCAAACAGCGTTAGCATCACTCCTCACATCACACCTCGCTATATTAAGGGAAGGGTAACTCACATCAACTGATTCCTCTCCGTCATCTCCCTCAGCGCCTGCAGCGCCTCCTCCTTCTCAAACTTTTGTTCACCACCTCTCCTTCCACCAGGAATCTTATCATTAACAGCCTTAATCAACTCATCCACATCCGCCGCGTCGTCCTCGAACAATCCCGAGTTCAACAACGGGCCGAGAGCGCGACGGAAGACGTCCAGACGGTGTTCGCTTATTGGTGCTAGTTCCTCTTCGTCTTCTTCTTCTTCGGCGTCTTCAGGGACGGCTTCGCCGTCGACGTCCATTTCTTCATCTTCGTCGGCGACGTTCAGGCCGGCGGCACCGGAGGCGAGTTGCGACTCTTCGTCTTCTTCGTCATCAGCGGCGGTGCCAGTGCGGCGAGAAGAGCGTTGAGAGCGCGTGGATCTCAGTTGGGAGGCGGGAAGGGAGGAGGCGAAGGATGGTTGTGAGTCGCCAGCGCCGGCGGTACGCGAAGATCTTGTTGAGCGCCGGGGGGTGGCGTCGTAGATGTCTTCTTCTTCTTCTGCTCCTTGGGTTTCTTCTTCCTCTTCGGGAGTGCCATTGGCGTTGGCGGAGGAGGAAGAAGTGCCATTGGCGGGAGTGCGTCGGCCAGCGGCGCGCTGAGAAGCACGGGATGCACGGGATGCTCTGGCRGCGCTGGAGCGAGCAGCGGTGGTCTGGGTAGCCACGTCACCATCGTCGTCATCGGAATCGTCAGAGTCCGAGGACATGCCATCCTCGCCCTCGGCGGGCCGGGTCTTTCTGCGCTTCTTGCGCGACTCGTCCTGGACGACCTCCTTGAAGAGGGCGAAGCGGAGGATGGACTCGGCGGCGGCGGC
>RANY01001051.1:0-10949 GCA_009805235.1 Neurospora pannonica FGSC 7221
TCACAGAGCAACCACAGCCAACCCAGCAGAAGCAGGGCGACCGGACGAAGGCCGGCCCCCAGAAGGAAGAAGGAGAATGGTTGAAGGCATTCAGAAGATCCACTTGTATGCAGATGAACTAGATAGACTCGCGTCGATGCCTTGTGGCCTCAGGCACGCCAGGCTCGGTACGTACCAACCTTCTTTGGTATAAGAAGGCCTTGAAGCCCGACCTTCTCATGGAGGGCTAAAAGGATCAACAAGGCCTTCGAAACCAAAGTAGTTTATTAGCTGAATTGAACTACTGTTCCAAGCCCAGTACACTGCCCTTGTCACAACAAGATACTGGTGGGTGGGAAAATTCCTCGAGCTCTACAGCACGGCCTTCGAAATACGCTATTTATTCGATCTGGAGAGGGAAGGCAGCACCAAAGAGCGTACCACTCGTGTCGAGAAGAATAAAGAACTCATGAGACTCATGAAGGGATTGCTGGGCAAAGAAGGACACTGGGGCAAGTTCAAACACTTCCAAGTGTTTCTTGAACAGCGCCAGATTTATGAGCTCAATGTGTCAAATTTGGAGTCGGCGTATAACTGGGGTTTCCTGCCCAGATCCAGTTCTGGTGAGCCCATTATCAAGTTGGAATCAATTATAGATGAGGAGTACGAATGGGCGAAGAGTTGGCGCTGGAGCGCCCCATCGTGGTCGCCGGATAGAATGCCAACTGACCCTGAGCGGCAAGCCTTCGATATCGGGATGAAGAAACGAAGGGATGAAGGATGGGCGCTTGTGAAGGCGGAGGGCACACCTTGAGCATGATTGGGAGCTTACACGATGGCAAATCAAGGAGGAAAGAGAGGAGTGGTGTAGGGGGTGGGATATCTGCTAGCTAGAAAGTAGGTAGAAATTGAACTAATGAAAGGAGGCTTTGGTTGTTGGTAGATCAATACCGCTGTATATGAGGTCTCCAACATCCCGAGGCTACCTGTACATACCTCTACAATGTACTGACTGATTGTGGTGGTGAATGGAAACGTCATATGTGGACTTGAGAGTACATGCATTTGTGCGCAAAGAATGCTTGATGACAGTTGTTTCGTGTCACTTGCAGTCATTGTCCTGAAGCGCTTGCGAGTCAGAGGTATGAATGCCGTGGTTTTGGTACGGCCGGGTAAAGGAAGCGGATGGTTGGTGACTTTGTCCAGTTGGTTCTGTGAAGGATGTTGGGGGCGGGACGTTGGTGCTTGACGTCACTGCCGTTGGAACCAACACCGCGCTTCGGCAACAATGGAATTCAAGGTCACCGCTTACTTGATAGAGGTACCGACAGTTGAGCACTCGAATAAAGAATCTTGGTGGAGGTGGCGGTTCAATGTTCATGAGAGAAGGATGGGACATCATGTGCCCCACCCAGCTGTGAAAGACAGCTTTTCACCATCGGCGCATGCAACAGTGGTCATAATACCTACCGATCACAAACCATATCGGATCTTGCAACCAACTTGGTGAATATCAAGGAACATTTTCGAGAGATTTCAATGCCCAACATCAAATACGGGCGCTTGATGATAAGGGAGGGACACTTGAAGAACATATACCTCTAAGGATGAATCTGGCCTCGAACGAAGTAAAAACGAAGGTGATCCCACCTCAACACAGAACATCTTCGAAGCAGGCCTTCGCAAAACCTTCGCAAAACCTTCGCAAAATATACCTATTCCAGCCAATCTCCAACACCACTGTCAATCGAAAAAAGCTCACACTCCGATATTCTGAACAACTCCACTGATCAACCAACACCATGTCCAGACCAAAGGTTCCCCGACGAGATGTATTCTCATCTCAGGAAGTGCTGCCTCCGAAATGTCCAGAAGAGTTGAATCCTCTGAAAGGGCTAAGCGACCTCCGCAACTACCGATTCGGAGGCAAAGACATCTACGAGGACGTTCTGAAGGCACTCAGTGAGGGACGTGACTACGAAGACTGGGCATGGTGGCCATACCTCATATTTCCGGTTCCCGAGGCACGGTACAAGTGCCGACATCCAAATAACGAGAGGGAGGACAAAATAGTCTACAGGAAATCTCTTGATCTCATGGTAGAGTTGCTCTCGGATGTGCAGTGGRAGTTAAGACTTGGATACGCTGTGAAGCTACTTGACAACCTGGGCAGTAGCGGCATCACAAAGATCATAGAGGGAGTTCCTGGGAAGGAAGCCCAGAACATAAGAAGGTACTGGCTGTGGAGATTTTTAACGAGTTCCCACGCCGTCATGGCGGTGCCCAATCTTGAACGGGATGAGGATGCGAAAAATCTTTGTTTTCGGGTGGTGACTGGATCATGGGTGGGAGATACCTCTAAATTCGCCCAAGTACGCGATCAATGGGGCTTTTGGGAGGATTCCGACGGAAAGCTTCAGCCCCTCGATTTCGGAAATATGAAAGCATGGCAGCCAGGGAGTAGACAGGGAGGCACAAGTTATTTTGGCCAAGGCGTGAAAGTTGCAGCCGCCAGATTGGCCCTAACTCCTGAGTCTCCCGAGGTCAAGGTCGAGATCCCGGAGGATAGTCTGAGGGAAAGGCTGAGAGGCAAAGGAAACCATCTCCCAAACACGCTCAACGACGGTATAAGGGTGAGAGGTCCCGACGACGTTCCAGGAGAATGGCGGGGGGTCCGGGTCGATTCCTACCTCAGACAACACCAAGGCCAACCTACATCCACCAGAGACAACCGAGAGAAGCCCAACCCCTTTTCGTCGATGTGGGAAAAAGGAAGACAGCCCGCCCCAGCTCATGACGAATATGGCGAGGATTACATTCCCGAGCATGACCCGGTCAGTTCCTATAGACAACACCAAAGACACCCTACATCCAACAGAGACTACCGAGATGGGACAAGCTCCTCTTCGTCGACAAGAGGACAGTCCGCCCTAGCTCCTGACGACTACGATTCCGACGAGTACGAGTATGTTGAGGATTACCCTGCCTACGAATATGATGTGGATCACCCTGAGGAGTACATTCCCGAGCGTGACCGGGTCAGTTCCTCTAGACAACACTACGCACATTCTACATCTACGAGAGACTACCGAGGCGAGCCAAGCTCCTCTGCGTCGACAAGAAGACAGCCTGCCCCAGCTCTTTACGAATATGACCACAATCCCATGCCCGAGCATGTCAGGAGAGTTGTACGCGAGAGCAGGAAGGAATATGGCTATCCCGACGACGGCAATTTTTACATTTCTGGTAGGCGCAATTGATAGGTAAAAGCCAAGATATTATCTTGAAAGGGCACTGCACCAAGGAAGGACGTCAGCTTGGCTCATATTCTCATGGGTAAGGGATACGGAATGAGATGGGATGGGATGGTTTCACTAGTTTGGAGTACACACATGGGAGAAGGAGGGTTTCAGATCTAGGTTGAATCAGTTTAGTCGTTCGCTACCTTATCTATCAGCAATCTTAACTTCAGTCGTTCGTTTGATGTTCATCTAAAATCCGCTGTCAGCCATTGCAATTTCAGTCTTTCCATTCGTGTCCTCCAAACTTTTCATCATCGTCAATAACCCCCACCAATCTATCCATCACCAAGAACCACAACATTCCCACCTCTCCAAGGTAAAACTTCTCTCACACCCTCGCCCTCACCCTCACCCATCCTCACACTCAGTCCTCATCGCCTCACCGCCCGCACCGCCCTCACCGCCCTCACCCGCCTCGGCGGCCTCCCACCACAATGCTTCCCCCCATAAACAAACAACCAAACCAAACACAACATAACCAGCGCCACTATTCCCAACGTACTTCCAACAAAAGCCGATGGGTCATAGCGATGTTCACCACCTACTACTACCCCGTCACCATCGGCTTCTGTGCCGTTGCCGGTGCTCTTGCTCGTGCCGTTACCGGGTGTCAAACTCGGGGCCGCCGAGAGTTGCGGTGCGTGTAGGACTGCTGTCGCGTTGGTGGTGGCGGTTCCGTTTGTGACTGCGTCGCGAGAAATGACGGGCAGGGCGGAGCCGGAGACGGAGTTGAGGAAGGGGAGGAGGGCTAGGACTGACGTTGTCATAGTCAGGCTGATGGTCATGGTGATGGGGCCGGGGTTGAGTGGGAAGGCATATTCGTGGTTTTGAGGCAGAAGGCGGGAGTGTGAGGGTTCCTGCTAGCGTGTGTAGGTAGGTAATCTCGGCTGCTGTTGACTTGTGAAGTTAGTGTAGGTACTTGGTGTGTTTGTGATCGATCGTGGTAGTCGAGTTGCTTGATACCTAATCAATGTTTGCCGTCTGACTCATGTCCCGTCGTCGGAGATGGACCTAACCGGGTCGGCGCTCCCTTCTTATAGCCCCCGAGATGATATGCTTCATGATAGCTCCAAACAAGTAAGGGGCGTGCCAAAAACAATGCCGTTCTTCAATTCGAATCCCATAATGGTTCGTCCCCTTTGAAGTGCAAATTCTTTGAGTCTGTTCAAAATTTGAGCAGATAAAGAAAGAGCTGCTCTTCACGCAATGATCTTTGAGGCTCGGCGGATGAGGGGAGAACACCCGACCCACCGCAAGCCACACGGGACGGGAGGGACACCGGATGTTCCTTCCCCCTTTGTTCTTTGTTGTCTCAGGATCTACTGTTTTGGTGCTTGAGGCTGTGCAAAGTTCATTGTACATTGTTAAGCCATCTATCATTGAACATAGAGGTACCGGTGTCCTCAGTTCATGTGTGTGCTTGGAAAGGTAATTGTCTGCGAACAAGTCAGTATGTGTAGAACAGTCAAGTTGATTTGTTTACTTACCCCTGAGTGCAGTGGGACTTTGATGGAGCAACTTAAAGGTAGGGGTGCTTGAAAGGGAAATTCCGAATGTTAGGCGCGGTGGCTGACACCAACAGTTTTCATTGGTGAAAACTTACTCATGGCCCCGCAACCGAAATCCAGCCTTGGCTGCCCCTTCCCAAACATGTATTGTCTCGAAAAATCCGAGATCCTGAACGGCGGAAACAGCTCGATACCGACCTGGCTGCTGTAGCCATGAGACTTCGTACAGTTATCACGAGACCCTATTGAGGCTGCGCTCAACTAGAGATACTCATCATCATTAGTCTACCAGTCAGTTATTTCATTACCCAACACCCCAAAGCCCCAAATGCTCATCCGAGCCATTCATACCTCCATCCTTCAGTCATTGTAAACAACCCTTCTACACCTCCTCCCCAGCAACGCTCTCATACCCCCCACCTCTCCTCCTGCCTCCGCCACTAGCAGTCATAACCCCCGGACTCTCATACATATCCGTATAATTCACCGGCACTCCACCCAGCACGGCCGCACCATTCTCATGCTTCCCAAACATCGGGCTTGGATCGCACCAAAAGTCCTTACAATTCGTGACGCACCCTCTGCTATAGGGATTGCCGCGCTTGTCTCTCTTGCTACCCTTTCCAGTTGCGGCACCCCGACCAGCGGCGGTTTCGATGAAGGCGTCGACTCCGAGGAGACGGGACCATTGCTTGATGAAACCTTGCTTGTGACCGTGTCCGTGGCGGCCACCGTGTGTGCCGTGGGCGTGACCGTGGTGAGCACCGCCAGCGGCAGGAGATGGGCCGGGAGCGGGAAGAGAGGGCGGGTTGAGAGGAGCGCCGGTGGAGGTGAAGGCACTGTTGAGGGAAGTGGTGGAGTATCTGTCGATGCCGTGGATGTTTTCGTAGGTGGTCATGGCCGAGGAGACTTGGACGAATTGGACGAAGAGGAGCATGGAGACCCAGGTGAGTTGGAGGGTGGCCCAGATGGCGGTTAGGAGGCTGTAGGTGTCGGCGTTTACGATGCGGCAGAGCGAAGGGGCAAGGATGTTGCATTCGTCGGAGGCCGTTTCGGAGAGGGTGGAGAGGTCTGCCAGCCGTTAGTCAGATATCCTGGAAGGGACGTTTGTGTCAACTCACATCTGTAGGTAAGCCAGTCATAGGTGATGATGCCCAGCGTAAGGTTGATGAGATACAAGAAAAAGTGACGGTGGTTATTGACTCCGATGCAGTTATACACCCAAGGGCAGTGACTATGATCAGTTAGCTTCCTACCCTTCGCTAGTATCGACTTGAGTCACTTACTGATCATGCTTCGCCACGCAGCGTTGACACCTACGGCAATGCTTGCTCCTCAAAGGCGTGCGGATCATGCAGGTAACGCAAAAGTTGGACTCGTCAAACTTCCACACGCTGATAAGCTCGTCAATGACGGCCTTTTGCTCAGCAACACCTCCCATCTTGGGGACAAACCCGGGGTCATCAACCATACACCTGATGTAGAACCATGCAGTCATCGAAATGAAGAAGGCAAACAGCAGGTTTGAAATAACCGCCCCATCCTCTCCAAACATGGTGCTGCCAAAGATGCGCAGCAACCAGTTCATGGTACACAAGAACAACGACCCAGCAAAGATACCAGCCATCCATGGTGTCTTTTGCAGTTGCCTCATATTTGGCGGGGCATAAGCGACGACCTGCTGTGCCACCCACTGAACGGCATAGCCCGCCAAGATGCCCAACGGTATTCCAACGAAGACGGGCATGCCAGCCATGACAACCATGGTCGCCCACACCATCACGAACGGCCACAGAAACGTGAACTTGGTCATGAATGATCTCCTATCCTGAAGGAGATACGACGCGCCAGGCCAGCTGGGGACGATGGCGTTGCCATCCTCGTCGTAACCGCACTCGTTAAGCGCCTTTTGCCACGCGGCAACCGTGTTGAGCTCCTGAGCCGTAATAGACGGGGTCTTGCCCGTCGCTGTCTTTGCGAATCGGTCGGCGCCGTACTCGATTAGCTTCTGGATGCAACCCGGGTTTCCCTTGACCAACGCCCAGTGTAGTCCCGTGAACCCTTGCTCGTCCTTGGCGTGGACACTAGCTCCCCACCGGAGGAAGACGTCGACGCAGGCAGGGAAGCCCTTGTATGCTGACCACATGAGGCCGGTATGGCCGTAGGCATCTTCGACGTCCACGGGGATGCCTTGGTGTAGGAGGAGGACGATCAGCAGGACGTTGCCGTTGAAGGTGCTGATGTGTAGTGTGTTGTACCCCTGAGAATCGGTGATCAAGGGATCGGCGCCGTGCTGGAGGAGCAGGTGGACGGTGTAGTAGTGGCATCGTTGAGCAGCCCATTGTAGGGGTGTTGCGACGCTCTCTCCTCCCTTCTTATTGATCTCGGCGCCCTTGTCGATGAGGAACTTGCACATGGCATATTGGTTGTTGATGGCGGCCCACTGCGAAGAGAGAAGGGTCAGCAGGGTGCCGGACTAGGAGTGCGAGAAGGTATTGGACCTACATGTAGAGGCGTGATGCCCTCGTCGTCCGAGTAGGTCGCATCGTATTCGCCGGCCTCGAAGAGCTTCTCCATCCCCGCAATGTCGCCTATCCTTGCCATCTGCATAATATCCTTCTGTGCTTCGCTGGGAAGGCTCCCCAGCTCAACCTCGCTGTTCAGCTTGGGAGTAGCAGTGCCGGATTTCATGGGCGGTTGAGCGGGGGCGGCATGGCCGGCATGGGCGTCAGCCCCGTCGTGTTGCGCCATCGTTGGTGGGATGTAATCGGTAGAGCGAAGTCGAAGTTGGATCGGTCGGCGGGGAAGGTTTACGGTATTCGGAGGTCGAGGATTAGGATCGTGGACGTCGTCGGAATCGATCGAGTGGTCGAGTCTGTCATTCGAGGCCGCAAATGCTGACACGGCTAATCGGCATGGAGGGGGAGACAGCTTGAGACAAGAAGTAACGGACTGCGACGGGAAAAGAGACGGGAATAAAATAAATTGTCAATGCGCAAGCTCGCAATAAGTCTAGGGACAAGGCCGAAGGAGCAATCAGTAAAGGAATGTGCCGGACGTTAGTTGGTTGATGATGCCGCCGTGTTCGAGTCGCCAACTTGGAAGACGAAAGACCGCAGCCGCCGGAAGATGACAATGGGAAGAACTTTGTGGTGTTGGGCTTGGTTGGGGCTTCGAGTTGGAACTGATGTTTGAGCACCCCTTGCCTGTTAGTGTCGACATCCGATCTCGCTGTGTTTGGGGTGGCTGGTTAATGTCCCCACTAACATGCAGCTTCCCCAACTCCCGCTGACGATTGTGCAGGTGTGCTGCAAGGGTCTTCCACCGGGGGAACTGAGGTGCCGCGGCGGAGAGACAGTTCGTTCCGGGGACAACTCCGGTCCTTGGCTGTCTGTCTCACACTGCCACCAAAGATGTCGATGTCGATGAGGCAAAAGAATCCGAAAAAGGGTCTTTCACAACTTCCCCTTGGCACATGCAACAGAAAGGGGTTCACGATTGGATCTTCTTTCCACTTGTTCGAGGAGCCTTCTTCGGCGGGCGTTGCGTGTCCAGTGACAGCTGTGCACACTGCCACGACCACTGATTCGTCCCCAACCACCTGCCACTGCGAACGG
Source organism: Neurospora pannonica FGSC 7221 (assembly GCA_009805235.1). Lineage (NCBI taxonomy): Eukaryota > Fungi > Ascomycota > Sordariomycetes > Sordariales > Sordariaceae > Neurospora > Neurospora pannonica. The sequence continues at coordinate 8,407 of RANY01001051.1, forward strand.
GCCCCCGGCCACAGAGCCGCGCGGTGACAGGTCCAGCCCACTTTGGTGGAGCGCCAGGGCCCAAAATTCTGTGGAGAACTGTTCACCGGGAACTTGGCCGTTTCTCTCGAATGACGATGGTGTCATTTTCGGCACCAGAACACCCCGAGAGCTTGATCCCCTGCATCGCGCATCTCAACAACGCGTCTCAACAAAACGAAAAGGGGATGCTCCTATAACATCCACCATCTTCCTCGACACATCTCGACCAGAACCATCAAGCGATCGATTCAACCCCGCGCCACTGGTCCGAAGCAGCGCGCAAAGCAAGCTCAACCGCAACAATGGACACAACAATAGAGACCATAACCGCAACTGTCGCGGCGGCTGCGACGACAGCCACAACAGCATCCAACACCTCCTCCACGGGGCACATCAAAGAACTCATCAAAGACCTCCTCATCGCCTCCCTCCAACCCAACAAAACCGTCATCATCACCGGTCTCCTGATCGTCTTGCTCTTCCCCGTCATCCTCCACCAATACCTCCACGGCGACGACTCCGGCTCTTCCTCCTCCAGCTCCTCCCTCCCCTCGATCCTACTCGCCGGTCCTTCAGGCGCCGGCAAGACCGCTCTCCTGACCCTCTTCGAGAAGCGCGCCGGCCGCCGCAAGACCTCCACCGCCTCCCCCTCTACCTCAACCGACGAAAAGAAAGCGACCGAGCCCGCCCAAACACACACCTCCCAAACCCCCATCTCCGTCGAACTCAACGCCGCCAACTCCTCCTCCGAAGAAAAAGTCAAAAAGTTCCTGTTGATCGACACCCCAGGCCACCCCAAACTCCGCTCCACCGCCCTCTCCCACCTCCTCCCTCTCGACCCCAAAACCGGCCGCCCCTTGCCTCCCAGCAAGACCAGCCAAATCAAAGGCGTCCTCTTCCTCCTCGACGCATCGACGCTCTCCCCCTCCTCTCCCGACTCCTCCCTGTCGCAAGCAGCCACTTATCTGTACGACCTGCTTTTGGCTCTTCAACACCGGTATTCGCGGTATAGCAAAGGGAGCAAGCACCCGCCTTCGATCCCGGTGTTAATCGCTGCCAACAAGCTTGACCTTTTTACGGCGTTGCCGGCTACACTGGTGAAGAAAGAGTTGGAGGCTGAGTTGGGGCGGATTAGAGTTTCCAGGAGTAAAGGGTTGTTGGATTCGGGTGTTAGGGAGGAGGATGTAGTGGGAGCGGGGGAGAAGGAGGAGGGGGATGATTGGTTGGGGGAGTATGGGAGTGAGAGGTTTGAGTTTAGGCAGATGGTGGAGTTTGATATTGAGGTTGAGGTGGTGGGTGGGAGTGTGATTGGAACAGAAGGGCCGGGGTGCGAGGGGTGGTGGAGGTGGGTTGTTGAGAGGGTTTAGATGTGGAATGGGTTATGGTGATGGGACATGGACGAGACGTTGATGGATCGAGGGAGTGTGAGTATGGTATGATAAGTATAGAAAGGATCATGTGGACGGTGTGCTTGAATGAAAAGGGGTTACGAATTGTATGCGTACGAATAACCAACTAATATCAGGAGAGCTGTTGTTCACGTAGAAACCAAGTTCACAAGGGGAAGAGATCTGTAACAGACGTGAACGAGGAGCCTCCAGACGTTCCCGGTGGATGAACAGGTGTACATGATCTTCCATCGTCTATTAATGATGTTGGTCGTGGACAACGAAATGGCACGGCAAACGAGAAGAGACATTAGGGTAGGAGAAGGGAAGCAATATATGCGGGGTTGTAGGCCTACGATAACGCCACTACACCACCGATATCAATCGAGAGGACAATCACAAGCAAGACATCACGCAGCACCAAGTCAAAGACCAGCAACAGGTATGAACAATAAAAATAAAACGTCCCATTTCCACGGGTTGAACCCTTTTCTACGCCGGACCAAATGCTACCCAAAAAATTCTATGCGAAAGCAAATGTAGTAGTACGCCCAAGGCTCCCAGAGTTAAGTTCCCAAATATTAGCTAGCAGCAAGGAAAAAAGAAAGAGAAGAGCCGCCCATAGATGTTGAGTCTAGGTATCATATCCGTCAAAAGAAAGATCCCCGTTTAATCCATCCCACGCTCACGGAGGCGGCTTGGTGTTGTTGTTGTTGGTATTGTTGATATCCTCCAGTCTATCCTTCCAATCACCCATCAAACGTATTTGAGGTGTGATTTACAACTGCTGACGAATCATGTAGGTCAACAGATCGACCTTGGTGACAACAGCCAAAGGCTTGGAGCCATCCTCCTCCTTCTTCTCGGTGACAATCGCAGCAGAGTTCCACTCGAGGAACTTGCTGAGAGCAGCGAGAGGAGTGTCCATGGTGATCTCAACGAACTTGCGCTGCTTGTCCTTGAGATCGTTGCCGAACTTGCGGGGATCGGTGACAACCTCGTCGATGCGGCTGAAGTTGAACATCACCTCGGAAACGGGGCTGGCGGGGGTGGCGCKGCCGCGCTGGATGAAGCTGAGCATGTTGCCGAGGGTGACGAGACCGACGAGCTTGCCGCCGGTGGGGGCGAGGACGG
>RANY01001052.1:0-10864 GCA_009805235.1 Neurospora pannonica FGSC 7221
GCCCGCCCGGCGCCCAATCAGCCGCCGTCGTCGGGTTTCGTGGCGGTTCGCTATCAGCGCCCCGGTTATAGTGGCGTTAGCGCTTCGAGGCCGGGGATCTTTGGCGCAGTCAGCGCTTTCGGCTTCTCTTGGCGCCACACCCGAGCATCGCGCCAAACCACTGTCTTGCCGTTGATGGACGCTGTGGTGAGCTCCGGACGTCATGTCTTTGAGGAAAAGAACAGAAAGGGAACATTCCGGAGGACCCGCAATAAGACAATATACGCCCCACTTTTAGTGAAGGCTCCCAGGGGATGCGAGTGTTAGTACAGGCCCCCTCTTACTCGGGGTACAGGGCTTCTTGACTAACAGCAATTTAGCACCGTCTCCAACAACACACATGGGTCGACGGCAGCGTTCATGATGTTTATCCCCGTCCTATTAGCTCTGGCATCGGTCCTAGCTGCGCAACCTACGACAAACACCCATGCTTCTAGCAGTGCTTGCTCACAGATAGCCCACTCCTATGAGCTTTGGACCAAGAATGGCGGTACGTAAAAGCCCATGGTTGTATTAATGGAGGCTAACGAGTTCTTTGTTAGGCAACGGAGACTTCTCCAACATGCCAGCACAGACAGCATATGACTGTCTGATTTCCATGCCCTTTGACTCGGAGCGGGCAGTGCAGTTCCTGGATGAATATCTGAAATACCTTCAGTTCCAGTCAACATTAGACACTCTCAAACGTGAGTTCCTGCGAAACGAGTCATGAATGAACTCTCAATGACATTTTCATAGATGCACCATCTGGCTACAAAACCCCGTCCATCGATCTGCTCAAAGGTTTTGACAAGATCAAAAGGAAAGCTCAAACAAGTAGCTACAAAAGCCAATACGAATTTGACAACGACATCAAGCACCTCATCCACCGAGCAAACGAAGGCCACCTAGAACTCCATCTCTGTTCCCACCAAGTCTTCCGCTTCCACCGCAGCCCTCCCCTGGTCTCAGTCTCAACAGACGGACTTTCACTACCCAACATCTACACATGGGGCGACGTAAAGCTACTGCGTTCCGGATTCCCAAACATATCCCACCTAGTCGAAATCAACTCCATCAACGCCGCTTACTTCCTCCAAGCCCATCTCGCCCTCACCTTCGAATACCACGACCCCGACGCCCGCTACAACCACCTCTTTCCCTCCCCCGCCAACCAATTCACCGGCGGCGGCTGGCGAAGCTACCAGGGTCTCTGGCCGGGGGGCGCACAATATCTCCTCAAATTCCACAATGGCACGACGTTGCAAGTCAACACAACCGCCATCTGGCCGAGCACCAACGGGCCGATGAACTACACTGATGGCGAGAGCTTGTTCAAAGCAGCTTGTCTCCCCGACTACGCTCCCTCGCTGATGAGTTTCTCCGATGATCCGTCACTTCCACCCCCTCGGCATATCAATGGAGATGGTGGACCACCGCCGAGCACCGAGGGAGTCCACCCCGACCCTGTAGTGCGCAACAACAACAACAACAACAACAAGCAGGATTCTATACCGAGGTGGTACTACCTCCAGACACCAGAGAATAACGACACCGCTGTTCTTCAGATCCCTACGTTCCAGCACACTGGCGGCATCAACTTCTCGCAAACAGCGCTGGAGTTCGTCACCCGCGCTTCGAGGCAGGATAACAAGACCAAGCTCATTCTGGACTTGACAGGAAACATGGGCGGAGATGTAATACCGGGCTTCAACATCTTCAAGATCTTGTTTCCTGACCAGCCCATTCGCACGGCTACGCGCTTTCGGGCGACGGAACTTGTCAAGCTGGTTGGCAAGGTATACAGCGAGGCTTATAGGGATACAGATCCGGGACAAGTACCGGTTGATCCGCCTTTTGTGGCGAGCATGGCTGTGGGACCGGATCAGAAACGGAGGTTTGGGGAGTGGGAGGGCTTGTTTGGGCCTGTGAGGGTACAACAGGGGGGGAATATGTCGAGGTTGTTGGGGCATTTTGATTTGGAAGTGGCTTCTACGGTGGACGAGCCGGTTTATGGGTATGGGCCTTTTGCGTCATCCATGTTCACGACGAACGCCAGCCGTCCCTTTGCTGCGGAGAACATAATCGTTGTAAGTTCTTCCCTCCCTTCAAACCTTTACCCCTCTCTCTCTCTCCTCCCCTCTCTCTCCTCTATCTGTCCCCTCCCTTCCCACGCGCTTCCTTCAACTAACCTGGGCTTTCACCTACAAAAAGATAACGAACGGCCAATGCGCCTCCACCTGCGCTCTCCTCATCTCCCTCCTCCGCCGTCAAGGCAGGGTACGCACCCTCGCCTTCGGCGGCCGTCCCCGACACGCGCCCATGCAAGCAGTCGGAGGCGTAAAAGGGGGACAGTATTGGTCTCTCGCCACCATCCACCGGCATGTCTCGCGGGCTATTGAGTTGGCCGTTAACAGCACCAATGCCTACTACCACTCTGCTGGCCGAAAGCCGATATTGGCGGGCGAGGAACTGGCTAGGCTCAGGGAACTAGCACCCGCCAACCCGGACCCGGACTTCGAGCCTGCGGGAGTCATCACGGGAGGACACGGAAAGGAAAGAAGGGGGTTCTTCCCGCTGAGAATGGGCTGGAGGGGAGAGGGGGGTGTGAATTTTAGGGATTTGTACTATCTCAAAGAAGGAGACACAGGTGAAGATGGAGAGGGGGAGGGCGTCAAAGACAGTGAAGAGGGGGGGAATGGGAAGGATAAGAGCAAGGGAGCGAGTAGAGGTCAAGTTCCAGCGCAGTTCATCTACGAGCCGGCCGAGTGTAGGCGGTTCTTTACGGTGGAAATGATGTTTAGGCCTGCGAAGATGTGGGAGGTGGCGAGGGAGGTGATGTTTGGGGAGGGGGAGTGCGTTAAGGATTCAGAGACTGGCTCTGGGAGTGCGGAGGGGAGGAGGCCAATTAGGTAGAGGTATTTTTTTTTTTTTTTTTGACTGTAAGTGTATCTAGAAGTCAAAGTCATAGTTCTGAGATCTTGATCACGGTGTCAGGGACAACGGACTTGGTGAACAAAAAGAAATGTGAAGGATTGCGGATTGCTTGACTACCTGTACCTAGGTGGACACTCAATTCTTCCCACCACCTCCCTATTGTATCTACCTCTACTTTCTTTCCTCCCCACGAGCAAACACCCCTGCGCCTCTTCTTACAACACAGTTGTGCATCCCCCTCTCCGCCTCTACTCAGCAAGCCCCATATTCCCCACCGTCCACTCCCTAATCCTCTCAAAATCCCTACACTTCTTCCTAATATTAAAATCGCTCTTACTTCCTCCCTTCCTGCTCTCGTCCTTCAAAAACACCACCGGCGTCACATCCGCCGTGCACATGATGGCCTTGCGGATGGTCTCAATGCAGTGGTCAATGTGTCCCCTGACCACCTCGTGCGGCGCCCGGAAGGCCGTCACGTTGCTGTAGTCGTACTCGTTGCGGTAGGTGTATTGGCGGACTAGGTTGAGACAGTGGAGTTGGTGGAAGACGTCCAAAAACCCCATCATGCCTCCGCCGTATTTCTCGGAGACGTGGGCGTAGTTGCTGCTGGGGGTTTTGTTTAGGCGGGCCATGTTTTCTTCGGGGAAGTGGATTGTTGGCACTAGTAGTATCATCAGCATCGTCTTCCACCACTCCCAAACGGAACTGAGCGAGTACACTCACTACGCCACAGCTTCAGCCAGGCCTCCTCCACCTCAGGAGTTGGGTGTCCCCGGTAAGGTGATGGCTGCATGAGATGATTTTGGTCTGTGTACTCGACATATTGGACGTCGTTCGTTTCCAGGTACGGTGCTACATCGCTGGTTACCCAAAGGAAGAACGTCGTGGTAGAGGAGGCAGTGGTACTCACAATATGGTGCTAACTGACGAGCGCACGCAAGATCGCTTGGACTTTTCCGTGCAACAACAAATGCGTATACAGCTAGAAGTGTGATGATTATTGCTTGGGAAATGACAACGGCCAGATGTGATAATACTGAGCGTGTTTGACGTTTGGCAAAGCCCGCGGACCAAAGCGAGCTGGGGGGGTTCGAGCGGTGTGGTGTGCCGTTTTCGGAATCCTCTACGGGATCATACTTCACCTCCTCGTGGTCCCTGTTCGCTGTGAATGGCTTTTTGAACATGTCCATCTTTGTAACAGTTGTGTACCGAAACTGAAGCTGGAGGAATGCCCGCCGGTGAGGTCGGTGATGTGGTGCAAGGTTGATTGGAATCGATTCAGGGTGCTTTAAACAGGGTGATTTGCTGTCATAGGCAAGGTGAATGGTAATATTGAATATTGAGTACCTAGCCACTATCAAAAGCTGCCCATCGTTGGTGGACGATCGCATGTATCTAGCGCTGGCGTTGTGGTTGCGCCAAATTTCCCTTTTGGGAACATGCGCTTCGCACAACGAGGCCAACCAAACAGGCACACAGCGAGCCCACCAGACTTGCGCACAGCACGCATTGAATACCTTGTCTCCAAAGGTGGGTGATGAAGGCCATATTGGGAAAATTCATTGTGAAAAGTATTGTTTGCAAATATAAAACTGGACAAAAAGATATGACACACCTGGTTGTGGGATCCTGGAACCTGAGCACTTGCCCTAACCCTGACCGTTTCCTTCCCGCCAAGAGCCTGACGACAACTTCAAACTCAAGGCATGGATCGAGACGTCGGCAGCAGCTCTCTGCTCGCAGAGGATCTTGAAGAGGAGGATGACTTGGTCATAGCTCCATCCGAACTGGGTTCAGAGTCCGATGCCTTCATCAAAGACCACCCAAGGTCATCCTCTCCTACTTCCCCTCTAGGGACGGACCAGGATCGAGACGAGGCCGAAATTGGGCATCCGGATCCAAGCGAGGATGACGAAGTGATAGATGCTCGTCTGAAGAACTATCCCATCCCTCTCGTAGCAAAGACCGTCGACCTGCACAACGACGAAACGTAAGCGTCTCCCCCCAGTCCTCCTCTCGCGACAGCACACTAACAATCCACCCACAGCGAACCGCTCCTAACCATTCGCTTCTGGATCCTCTCCACCATCTGGGTCATCCTCGGCTGCTCCGTTTCCTCCGTCTACTACTTCAAGCCCTACTCCGTCCGCCTCTCTGGCTACGTCGTGCAACTACTCTCCTGGGGCATGGGCGCCCTCATGGCGCGCTACTTGCCCGCCAAGCAGTACACCCTCACTTTACCAGTCGTTGGCAAGGAGTTTTCGTTCAACCTCAACCCAGGTCCCTGGAACACCAAAGAACACGCCCTCGTCATCGTCTCCTACTGGGGCAGCACCTACACCGCCTACGGCCTCGGCCCACTTTCGGCCATGGAGCTCTACTACAACAAGCGCATGAGCGGCTGGTGGGCGATTCTGTTTCTCATGACCACGCAGCTAATGGGTTACGGCTTTGCCGGTCTGTACAGGGACGTGCTCGTCCGGCCGCCGGGCATGTACTACCCCGGCGTCTTGCCGAACGTGACATTGTTCAATGCCATGCACCGGCACCCGTCAGTGACCAAGAGGTCGCTGTGGTTCTTTTGCATGGTGGCGGCGGCGGCGTTTGTGTACCAGTGGCTGCCGGGGTTCGTGATGCCTTTGTTGGCTTCTTTCCCGGTGGTCTGCTGGATGGGACACGGGTATTGGAAGGCGTTTGTGTTGGGGAGCGGGACGTATGGGTTTGGGTTGTTGGACTTGTCGTTGGATTGGAATTATGCCTCCTTTTTGAGCCCGCTTTACACGCCGTTGTGGGCGACGGTGAATCGGTTTATGGGAGCGGCGATGGTGATTTGGGTGTTGTATCCTCTGGCATACTTCTTTGATGTCAATGGGGCTCAGCAGTTTGCGCCGATGAGCTCGGGGACTTGGGATGCGGAGGGGAATCGATATAATGTGTCGCGGATCTTGACGCCAACGTATGAGTTGAACCGGACGGCGTTGGAGGACTACTCCCCGCCGTATTGGTCGTTCAGTTACGCGATGCACTTCTTCTGGGGCTTCGCTGCGTCGACGGCTGTGTTGACGTACGCTGTCGTCTTTCACGGGCGTCAATCTTGGGAGACGCTTCGAAATTCTCTGCAAACCATCAGCAACCCCTTCGCAAAGAAGGACCACAAGCAAAAGAAGAATGTTCAACACCGAGCAGAGTTTGATGACCCCTACCTCAAACTTACCGCCCACCTCCCCCACGTACCGCACTGGTGGTATCTCGCCCTCCTCCTTTCCTGCTTCGCCATCGCCGTCGCCCAGCTCTCCGGCGGCGACATGCAGCTCCCCTGGTGGGGCCTCCTCCTTATCACGGCCATCTCCGCCCTCTTCACCTTCCCCAGCGGTATCCTCTTCGGCTTCACCAACGTGCAAATCGGCATGGACTACCTCTCCGAGCTGCTAGCTGGATTCCTCTTCCCCGGCAAGCCGATCGCCGTGCTCACCTGCACGGTGTACGGCCGGCAGATCCTCGAGCAATGCCTCAACCTGGTCAGCGACATCAAGTTCGGCTTCTACATGAAGATCCCCGAGCGCGAGCTGTTTGTGGCGCAGGTGTATGGGACGTTGCTGGGCCCGTTTGTCAACTGGGCTTGTATGAGGCTGATCATCGATACGCAGGGGAGGAAGCTGACGGGCGAGGTGGTGTCGGGGACGTGGAATGCTTTGAAGACGAAGAACTTCTTTTCGCTGTCGGTGATCTGGGGTGTGCTTGGTCCGCAGGTCTTCTTCGGAAGGGAATCGCCGTATCGGTGGGTGTACTGGGGGTTTGTCGTGGGACCGGTGGCGGTGATACTGCTGTGGATTGTACACAGAGCGAGGCCAAAGTGGAAGGTCGAGAGTCTGGTCAACCCGGTGGTGATGCTGAACGGGGCGACGCTGTTTCCCATCTATCCCACGACAAACCTGACGACATCGGTTCTAGTAGCGGTCGTGTTCATGGGCTATGTGTACAGATACCACCCGGTGTGGTTCCGCAAGTACAACTATCTGCTCGGGGCTGGGTTAGACTGTGGTGCGCAACTGGTGCAGATGGCCATGATCTTGGTAGTGGACTTGCCCAATGTGACCATGCCGCACTGGTGGGGCAATGATGCGGTCGCGGTGGACAAGTGTTATCCGCCGTTTGACTTGCCTGGGAATGTATTAAACTGATTGTTTGTTTTCAATGTTGACATGTTGATATGGAAAGGCGGTTGGATGATGGACGTGCTTTCGAAAACGCTCGGGCCTCCTTTCGGTTGTCCAGGTCATTCACGTATAGCCCTGTAAATGCGCTATAAGCCCACTATAGATTCCTGCTTCATCCATCTGGACCCAACAACCAAGTCCGGCCCGGATTTTTCCATCCGCGACATCCTCACGACTCTTGATACAGTTATGATACATGAGCGGGTAAACCCAAGTCTGCCTCTTTTTCTTTTCTCCCCTCTCAGCCATGATTAAGGAATTTCCAATATGAAAGTGGTCAGTATCTGCCCTGAACATCGCCCTTGAACTCTTCAGACATGACCATGCTAACACACCTCCATGATAGAAGTACTCCTCGACAACGTCTGGAAAGGCACACGCTTTGGGAACCCAGGCTGGTAACTGTTGTTTTGAGCCGACTGGGGTCATATCTCGGTTGCCTTGGCCGTGAATCTGGCATCTTCAACGTCGCCATCAAGTTGCTACACCACTGTCGTTTCCATGGTCTAAGGGGGCGGGTCAGTACCTGCAGTTATGTCGTGGCTGTACCGAGAGATATCAACACGATGGCTGTTAGACTGTACACAAATCGCTTTTGAGCTTCTACAGACCATACCACTGACATGCCCGTTGCAGCCCGTCGTGCGCTTTACCAGCGAGCACTGTTTGGCGTTAGCTGCCTCTCACTTCTTCCGCCGTAGCGCTTCGGATTTGGCGCCATTTTCACGATTCGCGTTACACGCCTACGCCACCCAGAAAAAGGGGGCCAATTTTCCCAAACGATCGTATGCTTCCTGTAGCTACTATTACTACTACTTACAAATCTTGGAAAAGCAACGAGGTGCTACACAGCATTCTACCTTTCACGCCTACTCCATTTCTTCTCCAAATCGAATACCAAACCACATCTCCATCCTGGCCAACACAATGGCCATCCAAGAAACGGACTCGGAGGAGTCCAAGATCACAACCCTCCTCACCTGCTTCCCCCACGACCAGTCCTCCGAATCGCTCGTTCACATCCCCCGCTTCCGCCAGCGCCTCTCCATCCTCTCAGCATGGTCCATCTTACCCGGTAGTCGCGTCCTCGACATCGGCTGCGGCCAAGGCGACTCCTCCGTAGCTCTGGCCCTAGAACTCGGTCCAAGTTCCCACGTCACCGGCATCGACACGGCGCCCCCGGACTACGGCACCCCGTTGACCATCTCCGAGTCCCAGGAGAAGATCCTCCAGTCTCCTCTCGGTGACCGCCTCTCCTTCCAAAACCAAGTCGACGCCGCGACCTGGTTCAAGTCTAGCGGTGGTTCTTCTTCTGCCTCAAAATTCGACGCCGCCACAGCCTGCCACAGCCTCTTCTACTTTCACTCCCACGAGAGCGTCGCCTCATTGTTCAGGGAACTAGCAGCCGCTGGAATCAAAAAGGTGTACGTAGCCGAGTATGACCAGAAGCATACCTCCCTCCCAGCCAGCCAAACGCCGCATATCCTCGCCGCCAAGGCGCAAGCGTTATATTACGCTTACAAGTCGGAAGCGGATGAAGCCCGGAAAGAGCAGCAGGAGAAACAGCACGGCCGCCAGACCCCCTCCAAGAACGGAGAGCAACCGGTGAATATCCGCGCCGCGCCCGACGTTGAGTCCATCACCAAGGCGGCCAAGGCGGCTGGGTTTAGGGTTGGTAGGGAGGGAAAGTTTACGCCCAAGGAGGAGTATCAGGAGGGGCACTTTGAGACGAGGTATGTGCGGGGAGTGAGGTTTGAGGCGAGGGTCAAGGAGGAGGAGTTTGTGAAGGAGAGGGAGGAGGAGATTTTGCGGGTTATTGGGAAGGTGAGAGAGGCGTATGAGGAGATGGAAAGGAGTGGGGTGGAGAAGGTCAGGTGTATGGATGTTTGGTGGGCTGAGTTTGAGTTGGAGTAGGTTGGGCGTTTGGTTTGTCTCCGAGAGGCGGGAAATAAGTGATTGGTTTTTGGTTATATTGTGAGTTCTGAACGAGAAGACCTATCGAACATGAAAAGTGAACTGTCCAGTCCTGTTGTGGTTCTCTACTTGTATGGAATCCCGTGTTGTTCTTACTTGTAATGCTTTTTTCACCCTAAATACGCTGTAATCAGGGACAAGTTCCACTACAGTCTCAATCTCCATCATCTTTCCGGAGAACTGTTGACGGTTCCGTCACAAGAACCTTGCTCTTCCACAAAAGGCCAAAGATATGCACATTGGCCCCCCCACGTTCCAGTCATTCGTTGGTAATGGTACCCGACACTTGGCGTAAGTCGTATGTAAGTCGTAACGCAAAACTGGCGCAAGCTCACACGTGCGAGCGTGCCATCCCTTGCGTCATTCATTCCAAGTAAGAAATGAAGCATGAAAAACATAACAACTTCCATAGCGCCCGGTTGTCTCAGGAAAAAAAAAAGGCAACCTGATTTCAAACACCTGGGGCTCCCACAGCATCTTCAATACCACCGTGCAACCATCATGGGACGCTCTCGCTCCAGCTCAGACTTTTCCATGTCACCAGCCTTGCCGCCATACAAATCCGAAGAAGAACATGAAGAAGGGGAAGAAGATGTCGGTCTTCTAAGCGCCACTTCGAACCGTCTTCAACACATGGCCGGCCGAAGACTCAAACTCAATGCCAAGTCGGGTCGGTCACGGTCACGATTGCACAAACTTGTCGTCTTTCCGGTCCTGGCCGTTACTGCTTTCTTCCTTGGGGCGGTGGCCATTGCGGGCATCGTTGTTTACACGCGCGGTTCACAAGATGGGGGATCTGGATCTCAAAGTACGGCCGACACGGGGAAGAAGAAGAAGGTGTTCAATCTCGCTGGTGAACTGAATGGGTTGGTGCCTGAGTGTGAGTTTTACACTCATTCTGTCTTTGAGGATGACGGGAGGTAGACTGACAATGCCCATCGTCTCTGATACAGTCGAAGTCAAGCCTGTCTTCTTCGGGAAAGATCCGCTTGCTACTTCTGATCATAGGACGGAGGCTTCAGCAAAYGCTACTGAGGAGAACTGGCGATCTTATATGCCTGGTACGGAAAAATTCATCCCTTCATCCAAGCCGTTCTTTCGCTTTTTTTGTTCCAAAACATGCGCGGCTAACACGATTCAACTACCTAGTTGGACAAGGCTTCATAATCGTCGACAACCCCTCCCAGTACACTCTCCCACAACCCATCGAAATCCAAGACCAAGCCGTCTACTCCATCAGCGTCTTCCACCAGCTTCACTGCCTGGTAAGCATTCCTTCCATCCCCAAACAAAAGCACAAGTACTAATACCCCATCCCCCCTCAGCACACAATAATGCAATCCTACAACACCCTCTCAGAAGGCAACCACGATCCCCAGGGACATGCACCTCAACGTAGAGATCAACGAAGAGATGGCCATCACACCCACGGCAAAGAAGAAGAAAAGAAAGGCTCGCAAAGTCACACCAGCCATAGCACCAAGCACAACCACATAGACCACTGCTTCCGCTACCTCCGCCAATCCATAGTCTGCTGCGGCGACACGGCCCTGGAAGGACAAGATCTCAATCATCCTGACCTGACAGCGACTGATGGCACGGGGGCGGTGCATTTGTGTAAGGATTATGGGGCTTTGAAGGGGTGGGCGGAGGCGAGGAGGGTGACGGGGGCGGAGAAAAAGGTTATTTGAGTGGGTGGATGGATGGGGGTGGGAGTG
>RANY01001053.1:0-10892 GCA_009805235.1 Neurospora pannonica FGSC 7221
GTGGAACCACGGTCGGACTCGAAGTGAATTAATCCGCAACCAAGAGAATGTCATGGCTGCTAACGCTGCTGCTGCTGCTGCTGCTGGTGGTAGCAACGGCGTCATTGGGACCGGTACGGCAACGGCAACGGCGGCAGGAGCAGCACTGGCAGCAGGAGCAGCGGCAGGCCAGCCCGTTGTCCCGCAAGTCTCGCTACCACAGGTGCCGGTTGCTCCAGCGGATGCTGTCACGGCGCCAGCGCATCAACAGCCTCAACTCCCGCCCATGGCAGGTGGGCGTCATCATCCGCATATCCCCACAGCACCGGCTGAAGAGAATGCGCCGAGGGTGTTCAAGTTGCAGTACGATGCCCGGAGGATCATCTGTTGTAGTCAAACGAGTTTTATCGTCGGGTGGGATTTCTGTAACGGCGACAAGGAGTTGGAGGAGGCTAGTCGGTTCTTTGATACCGTGCAGTAATTTGAGCGTGTTTGGTTTCCTGTGTATTTTAGTACCAGCAGCTTGAGACGTCATTGTCAAAGTTAGTCCAGTTTGGTAGTACAGATTGTACTTGATGGAGTACAGGCGTTGGATGGTTAGTGTCAGATCACAAGGTCATGGCAAGGAGTCCTGTTTTTTGTGCGAATGCGCATCATTGTTACTAGGTATTGTTTACGAACTTGACGATAGTCGTGCGTTGGCTATTCTCGTGGATTTTAGCGATAGAGCAGGGTACGGTATGTGCTCAATGGAAGTGTCGTTATTTGTATTTGTACGTTTGTCTCCGTGATGTCCTGTATGCCCTCGATTGGAGCGAGGAAGCACCCACTCGCACTCAAAATACAACTTTCGGTTGAAGGCAATAGATAAAAAACACCGCTTGAACTGTATTGCCGCCTTTCCTCCTGGTATGCGATATGCTTCAACCGGTCTGTCTGCAAATGCCCTGCCTCAGCTTCCAACCTGAAATCGTCAAGCCACAACTCCGATCCCAAAGCTTGTTCAACTCTCGATCGTGACTCCCGAAGCGGTAACCCAACCCTTCCCACCATAATGCCTTCCCATCACATCCCCTTCGCAGCATACGCATCAAGGGCCTCATCCTAACCAGCAACCTCCTTAACCTTCCCCCCCACCTTCGGCTCCTCATCCACAAATTCCGGCACCTCATCCTGCATAAAACTCGGCACCGCTCCCTCCCCCACCATCCCACCATACATCTCCCTCTCCAACTCCACCTCCTGCCCCAACGCCTCCAACTCCGCATCCAACTCCCCCTCATCCACATCCTCGGGAACCTCATAACTCCTCGCCAAGCTCTCCTGGATCTCATTCCCCACATCCAGCAAATCCGCCATCTCGTCTTGCAAGCGTTCAACCTTGTCCAAATCCACCTTCCCATACTCCTTCTTGAGTTGCTTGTTGGTTTGTTTAAGCGCATCAATCGTCACCATCGTGTTCTTGAGGTTGTCCTGCATCGTCTGCGCTTGCTCCATGTTCCACACCTGCGACTGGATCTGGTCCCGCTGGGCTTCGTATTGTTTGCGTTGTCGCAACACTTTGAGCGCTTTTTGCTTTAAGGCGGTTTTTCCCGGGCCGTCGCGCATTTTGGAGAGTTTAGTTTGGTAGCCGGAGAGCTCGGCGGTGAGGGAGGCGAGTTTCACGTCGATTGAGGAGAGGCGCGTGTCGAGGGAGGTGATGGCTGTTGTGAGGGTGGGTTTCGGGGTTTTGGGGGTGGAGGAGGTGCCGAAGAGGCGGTTCATTTTGGCGGTTTTGGGTTGGGTTGAAGGCGCTTTCGGTGTGGTTTTTCTTGTTTATTAGATTGTGGTGTGGTTTGGTGTTGAGGTGGTGGTGAACGTGGAGGATGGTTGGGTTTGTTGTTCGTTGCTTGTTGTTGTTGATGTTGTTGTTGTTGCGGGGAAGATTGGCGGTTGCGACAGGCGGCTGATGACCGACCGCCTGAAGCGCTGTGGAGCCAGTGCTGCCTACTTGGGGGCTTCTGGGCGCCAAGTATCCGCCGATGACGACTGCTGCGTGGGGCAGTGTGGCGCATATAGATGGTGAGTTCGTGGGGAGGTGGGGCACTTGATGTGGCTGGACCGCCCTATGGGGCTTGCTCGGTGGATTGCCTGACAGGGGAAGTCAACTTCAACCGTTTGTCTTCATTTTCTCAACTCTTCAACTTTTCCACTCTTCCACTCTTCCATCCTATCTCCTCCACCAACAGATCGATACTTGGTTTCACATTCAGCAAAGTACTCTGTCATAGCATGTACTACATACCCCGAGCCCCACAATGCACGCCGTGGACTTTTCCGTGCAGGCAAACATCGTCACGGTGTTATGATCTAGGGCTTCCACCATAACATCCGAAGAGACATTCTTTCGAAATCATCGAACACGACCCGCCTGGAGACTTGGTCTTTGAGGACCACATGTACAACTTGACCCGCCCTCCACGTCCATTGAGATGGAGCTTTAGCGCTGCCGCCCGTTAACACGGCATTATATCCTTCTACAACAGGATCTGTGACCGAGATGAGGTACAAGTGGCCTCGTACTGGCCGCCTAGCTTCTGTAGCGCTCTTCGGGATGGATAGCCCGCCTTCGAGTCTCGAGATATAACAGCCGCCTCGCCCTTATAAATAAGAGATGCGCGACGCCTTTTGTAAACCAGATGGTCGTCATCTTTTATCGCCTGTCCTTGGAATTGCGACCATGTCTTCAGGCCTGGAGCTGAGCGATATCTACGCTAAACTGCCTTTCACACTCAGGAACCTAACGCTGGACCACTTAAAGCCTGAGAGAAACTGCACTGCGGCTGGAACAATAGCTGCTCAAATCTCATATTTCCTCGACCAGGACATTTTCATGACGTCTCTACCATCAATGTCCGATCTGTTGACATTCCTCTACGCTTGTTCGAATACGACACTGGGAAAGCTTTCACCTGGCGAGGCAGTCGACTGGTATATATACCACAGAGAAAGTAATGCCGACGCGTTCGATGGCTTGTGGTGGAAGATCGTGCACAGTAACTCGGTATGCGTGAAAAGCTTTTGTCGACATTACAACTGGGAAGGTGATCCAGACTTAGCAGGCATAGGTGTAAGTACGAATTCCTCAAACTACCAAAACATGTCCCTGTTGCATTTTCTATCGAGCGAACAATGTGCTTCCACTAATCGGCGTCTTTTCCAGGTCTACTGCACGTATATCGTACAAGCTTCCCTGACAACGCTCTGTATCCTCCATGAGCTCTATTTCAGCTTGTCGTTTAAGCTTTGTTGTCAAGCTTCTGCCCGTTTCAGTTGGCTCATTCGATTCGCCCAAGCCGCTGCCTACTGTCAAGATATACTCGACAACTTCGTCAACATTTTCTGGTCTGCATCGCTTTATTTTGCCCTGGCTATCGCAATCGCATCCAACCTGGCAATAAAACCACTGACGTCCACCCATGGTCTGAGTGATTCACCATGGTTCTTAGTGATTGGAGAACATTTTGCTACAATGGTCCTCATCTGTCTATGGCCATGGTACAGCAGAAAGGCAAAGTTCCCAAACGCGGCACCCTTAGGTGCCGCCCTGCTTTGGGTAGTTGTGTACTGTGAAAACGGTATTTTCCACTACCTGCCAACCGATTATTATTCTGACGATATCACCTGTTACCATCTTAAACCTTTCTGGTACATTCTATGGCAAGCGTCCTATTTCTCTCAGCTTATCTTCCCCCTCGGGCTCGCATATCAAGTCCCTTACTGCATAATACTCTCTTGGTACCGGCATGTTGTCGGGAAGATAAGCAATCGGTCGGGCCGGCATACTAGAGCAGAGAGTATCTTCAGAGGAGCCATATCTGCTGTGGCCTTCCTGTCGATGTGGATGGACCTGGCTATCTTCAACGAAATGCGCACAGAGTCACATCGGTTCGAGGGTCAGTCCTACTTGGAGGATAGATGGACCTATGGCCAGATACTTACCGTCATGACATGGTTCTCGGTATCTGTAGAATTTCTCCGGCTATGGATCTGTAAGTCCCAGCCCACTCCTCTTCGGCATTCCTGTGAAATATTCGGCCATGGATTGGGGGGGAAACCAACACACATTCATATAGCTAATCTGCATTTTCAGGGGATTCTTTCTACGACGATTTGAGTCGGTCGTATCACAGACACATACTGCCCAAAATTCACGACCTGGTTTTCACCACCCACAGTCGAATTTCGGGGACCAAGTGCGACACTAAGGGTGGCTCACCACCAAACGTAACCGCAGGCCAGGGCTGTATATACACGTGGCCGGCGAAGACCGGCAGTGATGATGATCACAGCTTGGTCGAAGACAGGTCGACCGGCTTGCTAGATCCTCATTACAGCCGTCCCTCTCGCAGGTTCTCCATCTAGCATCGATTCGGCCTTCTGATCTGCGACCTCTCCATCGACGACCAGTGCTTTCACTCCCTCCTCGTCCTTCTCGGTATGGCTTCTGCTATTCTCCAACCGCATCGAGTCCCTGGAATCGGCTGTTCGCCCCTTGATGTTGTCACATTCGGCACATCTAGCCTTGCTTTACTGTCTTGGTGACGATGGCCGAAAAACGCTCATTGCACGCTCTCTGATGGCCAGAAGCATTGGGGCGATGGTTCTGGTGTAATACGCGTAGACGGATTCCCCTGGTCCGCGTTAGTTCATGAGTAATACTCTCCGCACCCAGGGCAATCCTACACGCACCCTCCCCCGCCCAGAAATATGGGGCCGTGCAGCTGATGACGCCTGACATTGTAAATTCCGTTTTTACCCGCTAAATTTCGTATTTTTAAATGATACGCAACATTTCCTCTAACTGCATTTTCACACGGCCATTTGCACCCCTTTTACACAGCCATTTGTACCCCTTTCACACAGCCATTTGCACCCCTTTTACACAACCCCTTTGCTTTGCACTAAACGCCATGAAAATATCATGAGATTTGAGTTATGGGGAGTCACAGAGGATCACATGGCTGGGCGACCCAGTTTCGATGTGACAAGACATTCAAAACAGGTAAGAATACCGCTAAAAACCTCATATTTTACATGACAGCTGACATCTGGTTGGGAGAGGGTGCGTGTAGGTTTAGCCTGGGTGCGGAGAGTATTACTCTAATTCATTTGGGCGCCTTCCGGTTGTGAAAAATAGGGCTCTTCTACTCCCTTCCAGTTTGCAGTCACGTCCCATGTTCGATTCCTGGGCCAGACACTTTTTTTTTTGTGCTCTTTTTACACTTTTTATTGCTTTCTCACTCGATCGAGTTACTGACCACAGGAAGCCACCCTGTCACGGAGACGACCTGGCCGAAGCTCCACACATCTTCAGAATCAGAATGTCCAGCTAGCTCGTGGGCCCGTTGACGAGACAGCCCAAAGATGACGAGGTCAATCCACAGCATAAGCAAAGCTGAGCAGATAAAAGACGAACAAGGCGGCATGTGCTATCCTTGTCCGGTGTCGCCACCAGTATCCAAAGACCGTTTTCTTTGGCTTTTCGGTGGAAGCCGGCCCAGACCGAGCTGGAAAGGGGAAAACGCACCGATAGGCCGGCACAAAAGCCATCACAAAGATGTCGAAATAGCATTTCACGCTATAAAAATGGAAAATCTCAGGAGCCACGAACGGGCACCTCTGCTCAAATCCAGAGAGGGTCGGCCAGAACTGAGTCAAGTACGTCGCAAAGAAAAGGAGTGGAAACAAGACGACAACGGCTAGCAACACGACTCTGGAGTATGATCTGGATTGCCGAGAATACCATGGCCACAGACAGATGAGCATCATCAACGGTGAAGTGAGCCCCGGTGTTGGAGAACAAGTGACCGTACTGCGTTCCGGGCGCCTTGTTCCGGTAATCGCAGACGATGGCCGCGATAGTGACTGCGACAGAGAAATACAATGAGGATATCCAGAAAACGCTTATGAATCTTAGAGTGACTCGATGATGTTGATATTAGCGGACATCCATCCTTCGTCGCAGTCAAACTGAAGGTAGAGGATAAGTGGCTCCGATGTCCTCTTCGCGCCGCTCAACAGCACTCCGAATATCCACAGTGACCGAAAACGCAGCACTCACACCGACACCAGGTAAATCCGGTCTCCTTCGAACTGGTAACTCTTGCAATAATCCAAGACGCAAGTCCTGTTGCCGACTTCTCCGAGTAACGAATCCAGTCCTTTGCTATCGACGGCAGAGCTGTAAATGAACCAATCCGCCAATCCCCCATAGGATACATTCGTCAACGTTACGTTTGAGCAATTCTGGATAAAAGCTGAAAGCTCATGGAGCGGGTAGTTGTTACGGTCTCCGTTGCTCTCAAGATTGAAATGCACGACTTGAACGACGAAAGCTCCTGCTGTCGCACAGTCTCTCCCCGGCTCTAGCATCGACCAAGTGAAGTTTTGGAGAACATCGGGCACTCGAGCGAAAAGAGTCGCTGGATCCAGATCCATGTTTGAACTCGGAGGGAGGTCGAACTGTCGAACAGTTACGACCGTTTCGTTGTGAGCAATAGCTAGGTGAGTTGAACTCACGAGCTCGCATAGCAGCAAATATCATGCTAATAACATCTTACATCTCCTCTACCAAGACTCCAGGTCTTGTGTGATGGCTACTGTGCCAGATTACCATTTCAATAGTGCCTTCGCAGGCCTGGAGGCCCTGAAGATTGAATCCTTCCCATGGAACGGGGCCCCAAGATGAAGCAAAGGATGGGAGGTGTGTACGCCCCTTATAGGAAAGGAACTGATATACCGTTACTACGACGTACCGGGTGACGGAGCCAGGTAAGTTTATTACTATTACATGCTTGGTCAATCACTCGCTTGATTGCGGTGCGAAAGCGAGCGAAAGTCATCATAACTCGCCCCCGCAACATCACCGTGGAGTTTGCCGTTTGAGTTCTTCTGGCCCTGATGCCATGAACCTCGAGGGCACGGCCATCCAGACCATTTCAAGCACCGCGGTTGTGCTGAAAGTCACAACACCCACAGCCTCGACGCGCCTAGAGCCTCCGAGCCTCGCTGACTGGTGGCCGTACGACGTAGTGTTCATCCAGACCTTTGTGTTGGCGTCGATCATTGCCCGATTATGCACACCCCTGGGCTGTGCCACAAAGTCCCCAACTGGCCGCTGTGGACCAGCACCCCAGATTTGCAGATTTGCAGGATTTGCATCCCCCCCTTCCAGAGCGTCTGGATGATCTGGGGAAACAGATTTGCATGATCTACAGATCTTGCAACGTGAATAGCTCAGACTCGAAGCAACTGAGCTCGCTTTACCTCTATTCAACCCATCCCAAAGAACCAGTTCGAGTCGAAGCGGTGACCGCATTTCCAATGGCACATGGACAAGTCTCATCCAAAAGTTTTTGCTGGCGCGAGGCTATCGCCGGGACTCCCTATCGCCGTTGTACCACGCAATGCTAACCGCATTAGGATGCTCCGGGTTTGTGTTCTCGCCCGCCCTTGCATTGAACTGATGCAGAGCACATAGCATTCACATACTAGACCCGAATTCGACCAACGTCCCGCTTCTCTATAGTAGTTCCAGAACTTGACTCACGTGGACAGAAAACAACGCTTAACTCTTTTGCACTCGCCGCTCCTCGGTGACCCCCTTTGCTGTTAGTGTCAGGCTCCGCTATAGCACAAAGGTTCCTGCAGAAAATGCAACGGTTGGCGGGACAGCGCTCTGTTGGGCAGTCTGTTGCCTAGAATAGTGCATTTGGTGTGTCACTGAAGATGGAGTAAGGGCTGTATCCGGCTCAGCTCTACCTTGGCACTCCATGTGCATCCATTCACAGTCCACCATCTAGCGAGCAGAGCCTTACACCAGCACACCAGCACACCAGTCCGTCCATAGGGGACCTCGGATCTAACAGTCTGCCACGAGTTTAGCGCGTGGGCTGTGCCTGGGGCGGGAGTACAGCCAAGAGTCAACGATTCCCGGCCTCGGGATGGTGACCGGAAACGGTTCAGCTCAAAGAAGCGGAGGGTCATGTTTGTTGATACATAAGACCCGGGCTGCCCAAGGTAGTTGAGTGTAACATACTCCAACTTCTTCAACCTCACAACCCAACCAACCCGCCCATCACGATGCGTTCCAACACTCTTCTTGTTGCCCTTGCGGCCACCGCTTCGGCTTCTGCCGTTCCCCAGCCCCGGGCTGAGGCCCCCGCCGCTCTGATCACTCCGGCCCCCGTCTTTAAGGGTTCGGCTGTCCAGGATGCCATCCGCGCCCATGGTCAGGCAGGGCAGCACGAGGTCGACAAGCGGGTCTACGTGGTTTCATACGCCATTACAGGCAAGGGCAGTGAGTTTACAAGCTGCCTTAATAGCTACAGCTCGGTGCTGAGGTCTATCCAAAACGCCGCACCTTATCCCTCCGACACCGATCTTGTGTCCTGGATTGAGACAGCGGCTCCCGAGGAGCCCACCACCACGCTGCCTATGGAAGAAGCCGCCAAAGCCTGCGAAACCTCCGATGCCGTGACCCCAACCGTTCCTGCGTCCTTGACCTCGGCCTACTCGTCCTACGAGGAGGAGGCCAAGGCATGGCAGACCGAGGCGGCTAAGGGCGCCAGCAGCGTGGCCAAGAACAACTGCCCTACCAAGGTCGGCCAGATAATTGAGCTCACCTTTGCCACCGATACGGCTGAGTGCAAGGCAATCGTCTCGAAGATGAACGGAAAGAGCGGTGCTGCTTCCAGCTCTGGTAAGTTAACATGAACACCTTGTTTCCAGCCCTGTATCAGCTTTGACTCGTTGAAGCCCACCGTCACCACATCTTCCCATTCCTCTTCCTTGGCCTTGGTGGATCTCTCTACGATAAGCACAAGGTTCATCGAAGACGGAGACTTCTTCCCCTACATCTTCTTCTTCTTCTTCCCCCTCCTCGCCTACCAACGAATCGCTTGCCCCATCATCCCTTACTTTCTGTATGATCAATGCTTGTTCCTCTTTCCTCCACGTTCACAATGGCTAACACCAAATCCTCACAGCTCCCGTCTTCGCCGCCGTCGCTGCTTTTGCCGGCCTCGTTGGTGTCTTGGCTCTCTAAAGGAGTCTAAAAGCAACAACCGCCATACAATCCGACATGATACCCCACAACCTTACTAAAACAACAAAACAACAATGAAACGATAATGATAATGGAATGAGTGAGACGGACGGGAAGTCGCTATGGTCGTTGTACAGTTGGTTTTTTTTTTCTTCCGTTGGATAGATGGATGATGGAGGGAACCTTCATATAATGCAGTAATGATACCCATTGGATACGCTAGAAAATTAAGATGATAATGACTGGAATTGGGTTGGAAAAGATGCGGTGGACAAGCTGTGACTGATGAATCCTTGACAAGTGAATGAACAATTAACAGCAAAGCCCGTTTACCCACTGGAGTGACCGCCCGTATCCACCATTTGGTACCTTGCATTAGCGTGCAGTTTGTTGTCTCCATGACTCCATCACCACCAAATTGTCAACAACACAAACTGCCTTGACCAACAATCCGCGATACGAAACCCGCCTTCGCTGTGTTTTCCCGTTTAGAGCGAAAGCGAAGCAGAGACGGGAGTGAATCTGACAACTGGAGACCAATGACAGAACCGGAAACCCGCACTGTTGCCTGGAATTGGAAATTAGCATGTCGAGGGAAGGGGAAACAGCAGCATCGGAATCTTATCCCCGAGCGTGTGGCGCGCCAAACTTGCCCTGTGAGGCCAGTAAAAAAAACCGGTTGACGGTTAACCCCTGTCATGTCTTTGCTTGGTTTCAGGGGTTGTGAATCAGGCTAAGACCCTAAAAGGTGACACCGCAATCTCGGGCGAGGACGACAGCATATGAGTTGTTGGTTGTTGCCGACCATCCCAAACAGAACCCAACCGTGGAAATGACATGACACCAAGGGAGAAGACACCCTTGCTAACTTTAAAAGACAGTTGAATTGATAAAGTCCCATCGTTCCCTTTTCCCTGTCAACGGTTTTCCCCCGCCGCACCATCATCAGCATCATCATCATCAACACTATTCCAAACCATCACCACCCCTTAACCCGAAAAAGCCGCGCCAACACCAACAATGCATCTCCGAACCTTCACCACCCTCGCGGCGGTAACCACCACCATCTCCGCGCTTGCTGCTCCTGCTCCCCCAGTCCACCACACCGTCGCAGCCGTCGGACCCGAAGTCACCCAACCCCCTTCTATCCAGGCTCGCCAGGGTCAGGGTCACGGTGCCTTCCGCGCCGAACCGCGTCCCAAACACGTCGACGTAAACAAGCATAAGAAGCGTGACGACGACCAAGTTCCCTCGGTCGACGACATCGACGTCGAATCCGACGATACCAAAGACGACTTCTTCCCCAAGGGCCTCTCCCCCACCCTCAAGCCTCTCTACACCTCCTGCGCCTTAGCCTACGCATCCCTCGTGACCTCCGCCCCCGAGCCCTCCAGCAAGCTCGAAGACTGGTTGGAGACCGCCCTCAACGGGGACGAAGACAGCTGGACGACGGCGACCTCCGATGACGGCTACGCGGCCGTCTGCGGGACTTACACCAGTCCCTTGACGCCGCCGGCGAGCTTGGCTTCGACGTACTCGGCCTTCAGCTCTGAGTCGGCGAGCTACATAAGCGCCCATCAGTCCGAGGTTACGAGCCTGGCGAACGCGTGCAAGCCGGTTTACCAGGATGTGGTGTTCAGTCTCATGATGCCGCATAAGAACTACGAGGAGTGCACGAGTGTGTATGATAACTATATGAGCGTTTATGCGAGCTTGGCGTGCGAGGCGAATGCTGTGGATTGTTCGTTGACGAGTGAGTACCCGGCGAAGACGACGGGCACGGGGGCGGCGGCGGGCAATGCGGGCGAGGAGACGACGACTGCTG
>RANY01001054.1:0-10888 GCA_009805235.1 Neurospora pannonica FGSC 7221
CCCAGCTATGTAGAGCTGGGAGGACTTGGCCAATCAGGCTGCAGCAGTCTCAGAAGCAGCTGCAGCCTGCACAAGCATGTGAATGTCATATAGTGGTGAGCTATGATGACAATCACGTATGACAGTCACAGAGGTCTAACCCTGTGACACTCTGCGCAACACACCGCTCGACCACTGGACCATTGGATTTGTTGAGGACCTGGACAGAACTTTCGACTTATCAACCCCCTGGCACGTACGGCCGCTCCCACAGCAGTCACAACATTCAACATTCACTGGGCCCATTTGGCAATCCCGTGGACAAGACACTCTCTCCCGACCACAAGTCACAACACTCCTTTCAATACAAAAACAAAGCCTGCATTTAGTTGCAATGTACTTGCAACTAGTCTCTGCAAACATGTTGCGACCTGCCCATCACGACCATTCCCCTTCTTTTCTATCAAACCATCACACTTTAGCTCTCTCAATCACTACGCCCACGACTCTCCACGCATCCAAAATTCTCGCATGTTCCGGTCTTCCATCCATCTCTCACCTCCCCGGCACAACTCAAATCTTTCAATTCCTCTTCTGCATTCCTACTTCCAATATCTATATCTCAAACATCTTTACCTCCAAATCATATCGCATTTCTACCAGACACACACCCGCAAAACCATCGACACCTGCAACCC
Source organism: Neurospora pannonica FGSC 7221 (assembly GCA_009805235.1). Taxonomy (NCBI): domain Eukaryota; kingdom Fungi; phylum Ascomycota; class Sordariomycetes; order Sordariales; family Sordariaceae; genus Neurospora; species Neurospora pannonica. The sequence goes on from RANY01001054.1 coordinate 678, forward strand.
ACCTCACTTCCACCACCGCCTCCCATTCTCCCATTCTCCCATTCTCCCATACATAGTCCCTTGCTCCCATCACTTCCCACCACTACCCTTATACTCCACCGTCTCAACCTTCACCTCCGTCTTTCCATCCTTGCCGCCGCCGCTGCCGCCGCCGCTGCTACTGCTACTGTTGCTATCCTCCTTCTTTTGCCAGGAACCAGATGCGTCCTTGCTCTGGGACGCCGATGAGGAGGAACTCTTCTTCCAGTTCCCGGGCCACATCATAGCGTAGACTTTTGCCTGGTCCTCCATGGGCAGCCAGAAGAAGATGTTGGTCATTTTAGGAGAGGGTTAGGTATGGGTGTAGTGCAGTGCTGTGTAGCAAATGGTGGGTTTGGTTGTGCTATGGTCTAGGTGTGGTTGATAGTTGGTGATGATGGGGTTGTTCTGTTGGAGAAGGAACTGGGATTTTGTGATGGGCCTGGATATGTTTTGGGGATCGTAATGTGGTTAACGCTGCGGAAAGAAGGAAAATGTTCAATGTGAAAGAGGTTGAAAAAGTTATTATATGTTGGAAAAATGTCAATAATGAAGTCGCTTGACGTTGTTTTTGCCATAAATGTCATGGATCAGGGGTATGCATGCTCGGCAGTGACCCCCAATGATCTGCGTCAGGGGTGTTGATCTTGGCATGGTATAGCTCCATCGACAAGGATGAACCACCATCATTCCGACACGATGTCTGATTTCCGACTTACGATGTCTGATGTCCGATTCACGATGTTTGATGTCCGACTCACGATGTCTGATGCACAATTCTACACTCCGAAAGTATGCGTCCTGCACAAATCCGGGTCTCGACCTTTTGTACAACAATCAGCAAACCGAGCAATCCAATCCCTGAAGAGTTCTATGATACACAGCACCAGACTTAACCGCCCATGTTTTTGTCCAACTTGAAGCACGTGTGTGCTTTGGCCCTCTCTGAGGTTCACCACCAGTTCATCCCAGAGACATGAAACATCACATCAGTGTCGCCACTGCCACATCATTCCCAACTCCAGCAACTTTTCGGTTCTTGGCAAATCTTTCAGCTCGGCGATCGGTGCTCCACTTCGACGGACTCATGATTGTGGCGCCTCGCTTTTGGCGCTGGGAAGTTGGCTCAAAGTGGCTAGCTGGCGCGCATCACCGCCTTTTGTTGACATTCGCGGTGGGCATAAAAGGTCGCACTTGCCCCTTCAAATTGTGCGATGGGGACATAGCCCAGTGACTACGGTAAAGATGGGTGAACAAGGCATCATCGAACATCCTGAACTCCTCAAGCTCGGGGAGTCTCTTCCTCCTGGAAATCCCCATGTAAGCCGGTTACAATCCCAGCTTCAAGACCATGCACTGACGATTTCCACGTAGGGAATAAGCGTCCACCTCCCAACATGGGAAGACACTCTCGGCTGGGCATCGCGAGACCGTCGCGTGGTGGACACCATGGTAACCGGCTACCCGCGCTTCTTCATCCCGCGAGTAGTCGAACGCCTAGCCGAACGACTCCTCGAGCACTTCACCCAAGCCCACAGCCACGAACAAACCGACATCGACCTCAAGGACAAACACGCCTTGATCCTCTCCACCGGCCACCACGCGCTCATGTGCCGGCAGTTCTTCCGCCAGAAAGTTGACCCCGATCCCTCGAAAGTGAACTTCGACATCCTCATCGCCCACTGGGACGGCACCATTACTGCCATCGGCGAAAACGACGACCTCCCCTCCCTCCAAACTCAACCACCCCTCGGCCTGGGCCAAGAGGACATCTTCCTCCTCCCCTACCCCGTCGATATGTTCCCCACAGCCAAGGCCTTCTGGCAGCATACCGGGTTCGGGATTTCCAGTCGTCGAGCGAGTTACTGGATGGATTGTGCCCCCTTCCTCCAGTCCTCGTTAACCGGCCAAACCAATAATGTCAACCAGCCAACCCCAACGCCATTTGACCAAGAAAGCAACGCCAAAGCCTTAACGGCAATCCGCACCCGACTAGCCAATTGCTACTCCACCCCCTCCCTCCCCGTTCCCCCCTCCAACGTCTTCTTATACCCAACAGGCATGTCCTCCATCGCCGCCATCTCCTCCGCCATAAAATCCCTTGTCCTGTCGAACCCCAAACTCAACGGCAGCCAACGGCCCCCCTCAGTAGCCCTCTTCGGCTTCCTCTACGTCGACACCCTGAAGCTCCTATCCAACCTCCTCGGTTTTACTCTTCATCTTTATCCTTTCTCCACCCCCCTTTCCTCGCTTGAAAAGTCCCTGGCATCGGGAGAACTGGAGATAGACCTCCTAATAACCGAATTCCCCGGAAACCCCCTCCTCCAATCGCCCGATCTTTCTGCCCTTTACGAGCTGTCAAGACAGTACGGGTTCGCGCTGGTGGTGGATGATACGGTCGGCGGCACAGGGGCGAACGTGAATGTGCTGAGAAAATGTGATGCGGTGGTGAGCAGTTTGACCAAGATGGTTAGTGGGGGGTGTGATGTCATGGGGGGTTGCTTGGTTTTGAATCCGGAGGGGGGGAGGTATGGGGAGTTGAAGGAGGAGCTTTTGGGGTCGGGGTTGGGGGTTATGGCGACGGAGGAGGATGGGGGGATGGGTGGGAGGGATGGGAAGAGGGATTCGGGGTATGGAGCGGAGTTGGAAGTGGACGGGGGAATGGAAGGACAAGGAGGGGAGACACAGGCAGAAGGGAAAGGCGTGGAGGTGAACGTGGAAGGGAAGGGAGAGACGGAGAGAAGTTGGTTCCCAGCCGACATCGCAGTCATGGAACGTAACAGCAGGGACTTCATCCACCGCGTCCGCCAAGCCAGCTCTAACGCCGACTGGCTTGTCCAGCATCTCCTTCGACCACATGCCAGTGTACAAGAAGTCTACTACTCCAAGGGATCATCAACGGAGGGCATCTACGAGCAATTCCGGGTCAAACCTACCGACGACAGTCCAGGGGAAGAAGGGGGATACGGCTTCCTGGTCTCCATCAAGTTCAAGACACCCGCCAAGGCCAGAGCGTTCTATGACGCGCTGGATGTAGCCAAAGGACCCAGTTTGGGAACCAACTTCACGCTGTGTTGCGCGTATACCCTGCTGGCGCATTATCGGGAGTTAGAGTGGGCGGCGGAGTTCGGGGTGGTGGAGGATCTGGTGAGGATTAGTGTTGGGTTGGAAGATAAGCATTGGTTGGGGGAGAGGGTTGGCAGGGCACTGAAGGCGGCGGAGGAGTGTGGGGAGTAACCTTGGAAGAGGTCTGTATGAGAAGGAGAGGAGGTTGATGATCAGCAATTGCACTTGACGTAGCGAGCGTGCGGTTTGGACCATGGACCGTAAGTTAATGAGAACTGATACCCTCTATTACCCTTATGCAGGCCTGTCCAGTAAGACGTTGGTCCTTTCGTCCATGCCCCTATGCGTGCAAACCTATCCGCATACTCCCTAGGAGCAATGGACCGAACAACAACCTTAACTCAGTAAGAGGACGGCATCACCGACAGCCGCCCACCATCGTTGACAAGGATCAGACCGTTGCAGAAGCTTCCAGCACGGCTCGCAAGATACAAGACAGTACCAGCCATTTCCTCCTCCCCACCAAACTTCCTAGCAGGGATGAAGTGCGGACTTTCAAAGGACTCGCTCCCGGGATCCCGGTTTCCAATAAGGCCGGCCGCGAGCTCGGAAGGGAACACTACACCGTTCGTTAACATTATTCATCGGGAGACAAGTGGTGAAAGGAACAGAACTTACACCCCGGAGCCAGTGCATTCGCCCGAATACCATAGGGAGCCAACGCCGAGCTCGCCTGCTTGGTCAAGTAGATCATCGCAGCCTTGCTACTTCCATACGCCGGCGTTGAGACCGTCTTCCTGCTGTATCCCGCGATACTAGCCGTAACGATGATCTGGCTCTGAACCGACGGGACATCACTCCCGGGTCTGACCGGCTTGCCGAACCCTCCCTTCTCGACCGCATTCTTGTTGCCGGCCTCTAGTAGCTCAAGAAAGGCGACCATAGAGAAGAAGGCGCCGGTGACGTTGGTGTGGAGGGCACTGGTCATCTCCTCCATCTGGAAGTTGGTGAACAGGTTCTTGCGCACTTCCGAGAGCGGAAGGCTGGTGTCCCACTTGTTGGAAGGACCCAAGACGCCTGAGTTGGCGACGAACAGGTTGATGTAGCCGACGTCGTGTGTGATCTTGTCCACGCACTTTTGCAGCGAGTCCTTGTCGGTGACGTCGCAGATGATGGCGACGATGATGCCGTGCTCGGGGTTGGCTCGGACAGCGGCCGAGAGGACATCGGCACGACGGCCGAGAATGTAGACTCGCTTGGCACCGTTGGCGGCGAGGGCTCTGGCCATCATAAGACCGATGCCTAGGAAGTTGAAGTGGTTAGCTTATGGACGAGGGCGAAAGGGTCTGTAGTGAGGGCGTCAAAGAGACTCACCTGTCCCGCCGCCGGTGATGACTGCAACCATGCCGTTGACATTGAACAAGTTGTTCGCGGCGAGGGTCGACATGGAGGTTTCGGAAGTCATTGTTACAGATGGTGAGTTCGATTGCGGTTCTGTGTCCCGAGTCGTTGTTCTCAGTATCGTAGGTTGCGGTCAAGTCTTCAGTATTATTTTCAAGTTCCCAGAGATTTGGATGATGTCATCAATGTCTGCAGGTTTGTTAGCTTCGAAACGTCCCTGGTGTTTTTGAACGATGCCAGGTTGAAAATCTCTCTGTCCTCTGCCCCTGTCTGTAGCTTGCAGCATCTGATCTTTATAGCCCAATGCATCAAAGCCTCTTTACTTGGTGCTCATGCACTTGATGTTCGGATTTCTTGGCCAATCTCCATTATCTCCTGCTTCTGCCGCTGCGGCTATCGGACTTCTTGGGGATTGCCGACGTGTTGGGTATGACAGGGCGGTGGATGGTCTAAATCCAGCTGGCTGGACATTCTCGTGCACCTGTTAAACGGGGTACCAGCTGGCACTGGATGGCGAACGTGCAGTCTCAGCAGGTGTGAAACAATATCGTCAAAGTTTAATTGCATGGGGCTGGTTCCTTGAGGAGAAGGTTCTATGGTGAAGATAGTATCACGAACATGAACTGGGAACTGAACCAAGCACTTTCAAGGAATGGAGGTCGCTGAACCAAAGGCAGCTGATATTCGTGTTAGTGGGAATGGAACGCTTGGACCAAGCGGCAATCTCCAACAACGTGCTGAGACCAGGAAACACACCTTGGGAGCGCAATGGCCGGAATCACCACAAAGAAAAAGATCAAGGACAAAAACCGACAACAAACAAATCACAGCGAAAGGAAAAAAACATAAAAAAAGAAAGGCGCGTTGAAACGCCGGGAATTGAGCCCGACGTGGGGGTCGAACCCACAACCTTGAGATTAAGAGTCTCACGCTCTACCGATTGAGCTAGCCGGGCAGCCAAAGCTGCCGTTTGTTGGAGACATGACTCGGAACCAGCGCCTAAGAACTCAACCAGGCTCCTTTGCCCTGGTCAAATCATGAAGACAACACAGCGCGCTGATAGAGGACACATCCGTCAAGGGGGTCGCCTGCAGTACCAACATTCCGATTGAACGATTTCCCTGTTGATGTGCTGATTGAGGAATGTGCGATGATGGATGCAAAAGATGAGCGACAGGCAGCCGGGTGATGGTGGCACTGCACCAATGTCCGGTCGGTGGTCAGAGCTCCAGAACTACCGGGTAACTACCGGGTAGGTCGAACGGGACGGGATCAGAGGGGCATTTCGATATGCCCGTTGGAGATGAAGAAGATGAAAGATGATACTTGATGATGGGCCGATACTGGGCCAGTCAATTGGGTATTGTTGGAGCCTCGCATCAGTTGATCATTTTGAATCTTGCTGGGCGGTGAGATGCAATGGTGAAGTTGCGGGGAGACGGGAGACAAGTGGAAGCAATGACATGTCATTGTCAACAAGACAGGGAGGTGGCGCGGGGTCAAGGCCACCATTACGGGTTAGGGTTGTGTATGGATGACTCCGCGGCCACCAAGATTTTCCGCAAGCTGTCATTGGCCACGAACACACTCACGAATGGAGGGGTCCACAGGTCCGATTCGCGGGGCCGGCCCGCGTCTGGAAATTGGGAAATTGTGAGTCAAAGCCCCACCATGCCTCTGCCAGACGGAGACTCCAGTACGGCGCCGCCCCCCGGGATTTGACCACTCAACCGCCAGCTCCAAGCCCCAAGATCCGCTTGCCGCTCCGATAGAGTCCGTCCGTCTGTTCCCAATATACACACAACCACACATAATGGCGCCCCCAACAAACACCACCGCGTCCTCCGAGGACCTCGCGACCGACATCCTCGCTGCCCTCGACAAGTCGGAGCCCCTCCTCTCCAGCGATGCCTTCCCCAGCGCCACCTTCGTCGACCTCAAGGCCGCCCTCGACAGGCTGGCGTCGCGCGAGATGGTAAAATACGACACCATCGAGCGCCAGGAAGCCCTCCTCGAACCCGAAGCCGAACAGATCGCCGCCAATGGCTCCCACGAGGCCCGCGTCTTCGAGGCCCTGCGCAAGGCCGTCGAGGGCCTGTCCGTCAAGGAGCTGGAGGAGGCCATCGGCGACAAGAACGTGGTCAAGATCGGCCAGGGCAAGGCCTTCAAGGAGAAGTGGATTAGCAAGACCAAGGACGGCAAGTTCACTGCCGTCGCCGACAAGATCAACGACACCACCCAGGAGCAGATCAAGATCGTCCAGCAGACCAAGACACACCCCGACGCCAAGATCCTGGCCGACCTCAAGAAGCGCAAGCTCATCCGCACACAAAACATCTTCTCCTTCAAGATCCACAAGGGCCCCAAGTTCGCCCTCAAGATCCCCGAGGAGGCCACCGACCTGACCGCCGACATGATCGCCTCGGGCGCCTGGAAGACGGCCACCTTCAAGCCCTACAACTTCAAAGCCCTCGGCGCCACCCAGAACGGCGGTGCCCTGCACCCGCTCAACAAGGTGCGCCAGGAGCTGCGCAACATCTTCTTCGAGATGGGCTTCGAGGAGATGCCCACTGACAAGTTCGTCGAGTCCGGCTTCTGGAACTTCGACACCCTCTTCGTGCCCCAGCAGCACCCCGCCCGCGATCTCCAAGACACCTTCTACATCTCCGACCCCAAGGCCGCCGACTTCCCCCGCGCCGACTCGCCCGACGACACAAAAGACTACCAGGCCTACTGGGACAACGTCAAGGCCGTGCACCAGGACGGCAAGTACGGCTCCATCGGCTACCGCTACCCCTGGTCCGGCGACGAGTCGCTCCGCCTCGTCCTGCGCACACACACCACCGCCATCAGCGCAAACATGCTGCACAAGCTGGCCGCTACCGTGGGCCCCGACGGCAAGCCTCCCCCGGCCCGCTACTTCTCCATCGATCGCGTCTTCCGTAACGAAACCGTCGATGCCACACATTTGGCCGAGTTCCACCAGGTCGAGGGTGTCATTGCCGATTACGGCTTGACCCTTGGTGGCCTGATGGAGTTCATGGAGATCTTCTTCGGTAAGATGGGTCTGCATGATTTGCAGTTCAAGCCCGCTTACAACCCCTATACCGAGCCTTCGATGGAGATTTTCGCTTACCGTGAGTGGACCATGTCACCGTGTATGAAGAAACCGAAACGCTGACAAACAAAAAACAGACAAGGGCCTCGGCAAACTCGTCGAGATCGGAAACAGCGGCATGTTCCGCGCCGAGATGTTGGAGTCCATGGGTCTTCCGTATGTTTATCTCCCTGTCCTCCCTCTTCCCTCCCTTTACCTCCCCCGTCCCCTTACCCTTCTGATCGAATACTAACACACCTACAGCAGGGACATGCGCGTCTTCGGCTGGGGTCTCTCCCTCGAGCGCCCCACCATGATCAAGTACGGCATCTCCAACATTCGCGAGCTGTTGGGTCACAAGGTGGATTTGGAGTTTGTGCAGGGTAGCCCGGCTGTTTTGCTTGGCGAGGAGTAGACAAGGACAAACGAAAAAAAGTAATGAATGAGAGCGTACTAGACGATGATACCGAATATAAAATGGAGTTTGATGTTCAGTTTGGGATCTTTGGGGAATGATGGAGGAAGTGATGTCATTGGCGATGTCGTGAGTTTGGGGATATGGAGTCGGGCAGTCAACCTGTTGGGCCTTGGAGCGATGTGCCAAGCAGGAGGAGGTGGTGGAGATCTCTGTGTCAAACTGGGAGCAACATCAGAGGGAACAGCCCGCGTTCGGTTCGATCATTCTGGAGATGGCCCCATACTCATCCCTTCCGATCACGTCCGGCCGGATCTGGTATAATCCATGGTGATTCACCCTTCCCCTTCTACTCCAAACTCCCCTCCAAACACCGTCTCCGCCGGTGGTGCAGCCTGCCACACACTCAGCTCGTCTTACCACTTCCTCAGAAATCTGGAGCTTCAACGTTATTGTTCTAGACCTCTTGCCCTGTTTCTGCCTCCACATTCACAAAGTCCGGTTTCCAAGCCAAGCCAAGCCAAGCCGGATCGGGTCAACGCCTAAACATTTACAGAACAAATCGCCAAGTAGACGAACAACCCTATTTCACTTTTATAAGACGGCATAAATGTTCACATCCTCATAAGGCTAGCATTGTTTAAGACTGCGGGTTGAGCCGATCGCCAATGCGGGACCGGGCACCCTTGCCGAATACGAATGCGAATGCGAGGGGTCAGAAAAGACGGAGGATCCACGATGGGCAAGTAAGTAAACAAACCCCTTTTCGGGTGCAGCGATGGCGGCTTGGCGTCTTGTTTAATCCAACGTCTTCTCTTGGGTTATTGTACTTGTTGTCAACTTTAACATTGCGAAAACGTCACGTCCTTGGACTAATAACATTTCAGTCTCAGAAGACACCGAAAGCGTTTCATTTCGTGACTTAATTTTAGCATATGGAAAATGTGAAATGCACAAATTCAACGGTTAAACCTCAGCATTCCCTTTCAGTTTCGCAGCACAAGCCAGCCGTCGTCCATCCATGGCGCTTCAGACTCTTCTTCAAGATCCAAATCCCCATCGATCTCAGACTCATATCCCCTCCGGAACCTCCCCATCCGAACGCCTCAACTCGCCACCCGTCTCAACTTTCTCCGCACTCCTGACACAGACAAACTGCTGACTTCCCTGTCTGCTTCCCCTAACAGACCAATGTTCTCTCATCGTCACCGGTCATCTACTCCACACCCCTTGATTCAAAACCATCGCCGGAATCTCGAGTCCATCCCGGTCCGCCCCAGTATCTCCACAGGAGAACTACATTTGAAGACTGAACCCACGAACCGCCCTGTGGTCTAGCACGAGCGACCACTAACAAAAGTTACCCCATATAGTGCAAGATGTCGATCCGGCACCACCTCGGAGACACAGCTATGACAGAACCAACAGGACAGCCATGATTCCAGGAGTTATGTATCGGAAAACTCTTCAACCGGACATTTCTCTGGATGGTTTCACAACTCAACACCAACTGACCCCTATAGCTCCCTGCGAGTTGCTTCGAGRCTGTCATGGTTCGAAGCGTGGAGATTCGGCCATCGTAGTAACAGGTCCTGCCCTACCGGGTAACCGTCTAACCGACCATTCCGTTTCGCGCCTCCCTCACAACCTCTCACGACCCACGGATGTCAAACACCGGTTTTGTTGACTCTGGATACCGAATGCCAGATGGAGACCTAAAACGAGTACGAGTTTTGGTGTATATAACCAGCGTTCGCTCTCTCGTTTGGAGGGGAGTTTCTTCTCATCTGTAGCAGCATCAGCAGCAACAACAAGGACACTTCTCCTTGTCTTCGTTCGACCTTCCTCGAACATCAATACAGTCGAGTCTGGTACTCTTGACTTCTTTTCTTCTTCGGCTGCCGGTCTTCAGCTTCTCCACTTACCTTTTAATCATTTACCTCTTTCGACTTTACCTCCAACGCTTTCATCTGCCGGCCAGTAAACAACATCAGTTAGCTTCGCCTTCGCAACTTCACGACTTGAGTCTTTACGCCAACGTCCCAAACTCACCTTACCCAATCCACTTGAACAACTGACCCACATAACAACCAAACAACACCTACTCCGACGTCAATATGAAGTTCACTTCCTTCTTCCTCCTCACCTCGGCTCTCTCCGCCTACGCGGCCCCCACCGGCCTCGCCCCCGGCGACTCCAACTCCCTTGCGGCCC
>RANY01001055.1:0-10888 GCA_009805235.1 Neurospora pannonica FGSC 7221
CGACGACGAGGGCGTTGCCGCTGGCGCTGGGGGTGGCGGTTGTGGCGGTGGCTGGTTCGTCCTGGACGAGATCGGCTTGGCGCAGGGCGGACCAGAGCTCCAAGTCGGTATGCTCACCGAAGGGATCGAGGTTGCTGCGCACGGTGCCGCGGAAGAGGGTCGGGTCTTGAGGGATGATGGCGAGGCGGGAACGGAGGTCTTGGAGACCGATGGTGGAGATGTCGATGCCGTCGATGGTGATGTGACCGCCGGAAATCTCAACGAGACGGAAGAGCGTAGACATAATAGAACTCTTTCCTGCACCTGTTCGGCCGACGATACCGATACGCTCGCCGCCCTGAATGTGCACGTTGAGACCCTGCAAGACGAGGGGGAGACCGGCACGGTAACGCATCTCGACGTTATCGAAGATGATCTCACCCTTCTCGGGCCAGCTGGGGCGCACATCGATGGTCTCGGATGGGGCTTCCTCCTCAAGCTGGGTTCCGTAGTACAAGAGACGCTCGACGGCGTTCATGCCGTTCTCGACTTCGGCCAGCTGACGGACAGTGAACTGAATCATCTGCACTATAGCCAAGATATAGGACAACACCAAGCCGGCAATCGAGGGGTTAACCGAGAAACGGGAGGTGACGACGAGGATACCCGTGGTGAAGACCAAGGCGTTACCGATCATGTCCAGTCTGGTCGACAGCCATCTCTGATTCGAATAGGTCAGGAAGTACGCCGAGTCCATGTTGTCGATAGCCTTCCTCATGTCCACCACAAACCGGCTCTGGAGGCCATACGCTCTGATGGAGGCAACACCGGATAATCCTTCGTTGAACTTGGCAAACACCGAAGAACGAAGGACGGCCTCAAAGCGTTTGACCTCGCGAGCCGATGAGCGATAGTAGCTAGTAGCAAAGAGGAACAGGGCGAAGAGAGGTACGAGCGCGATGGCAAAGTAGTAGAAGTATGCGATGATCAGAGCAAATGTCGAGATAATAGCTCCAATGCTGAAGAAGTACATGCGCAAAGCATCCGTAAGGTTATTGTCCATGACGTCCACATCGCGGCTGAAACGGTTGGTGATGCGACCGAGAGGTGTAGTATCGAAGAAAGACATGGGGGCGCGCAACACGCGGAAGGTGGCCTGCCTCAACATGTTCTTACTCGCCGTAGTACCGAAAATCGATAGAGATACCATGAATGCGAACATGAGGAGAGCTTGCGCCGCACCGAGACCAGCGTAGACACCGATGTACTGCCCCAGACTCAGGCCGAACTTGTCAGAAGTCCACCACGACAGCCACAAGCTGGTCATGATGTTGGATCCCTGTGCGATAACCAAGAGCACGAGAACGATGGGTGCGTTGAGAAAACTGCCGGAGGCCTTGACGTAGGACGTATAAACCGACCATGGGACGCTAGCCACAGCACGCTCTTCAGCCTGCATGAGACCCTTGGCCTTCTTTTTCTTCTTGGGCGCTTCTTCCTCGCTGGCTACGACAGGAGCTTCGGCTTCATCCTTCTTTTCTTCTTGGGCGGTCGATTCTAGGAGCTGTCTGAACTCCTCGGAATCCCGCATAAGATTGTCGAAAGTATCCACAGCCTGAATACGACCACCATCCATCCAAATGATGCGGTCGCAGCGGTTAAGGACCCAAAGTTGATGAGTTGCCAAAATACGGGCCTTGTCTTTGAGCAAACCGAGAATAGCGTTATCGAAGATATGGCGACCCACGTGGGCATCGACGGCACTCAGGGGGTCGTCCATGAGAACGATGTCGGCATCGAAGTAAATCGCACGGGCAATGTTGAGTCTCTGCTTTTGACCACCAGAGATGGTGATACCTCTTTCACCAATCTCGGTCATGTCGTTGTTGGGAAGCATATCCAAATCCGGCTGCAACGCGCAAGCCTTGATGACATCGCGATACCATTCAGGGTCCATCTTCTTTCCAAAAAGAATGTTGTCCTTGAGAGTCGCATTCTGAATCCAGGCGTACTGTGGGCAAAAAGCTCTGTGAGCACCAAGAATAACCTCGCCGCTGGTCTTGCGCATGTCACCAGCCAAAGCAGAGAGCAGTGAAGTCTTTCCACTGCCGACGGTACCGATAACGGCAACCAGCTCGTTCCTGCCAATGGTGAAGTTGAGATCCTGAAGCTTAAACGGTTCCCGTTCTTCAACCAAGGTGCTCGAGTCGTCACCGGAAGGAGGAGTAGCCGCCTCGACATCCTTGGGCTTTCCCTTGGGACCCTTTTCAGGCTTCGATTTCGGACCGGCACCGCCCACTGGAGACTCGTTCTCTTGAGTTGGCGTTCTTTCCCAGGTGAAGGAGGCGTCGTGGACTTCGATAGCGTTAGGAGCATCGGGCTTGATGATAGCTTCATCCTCCCGCTCCTCCGCAAGCAAGAAGTCCTGGATACGGGAGATAGAGGACCATGCATCCGTCACCTGGCCGATGACCAAGGGAAGCATGTTCAATGGCATTCTAAGACCATTGAAAAGGGCGAGAGACGAGAAGACCTTAGCCGGCGCCAGCCCGTGGCTGGTCAAAGAGTAGGTGATGAAGGCAAGCATGGACGCGAAGATCGGAAGCGAAATACTAATGGCCATGATCGCATTACGAAGAGCCAGCAAGACCTGAATGGATGATACCTCGCGATCTCGGAACTCTTGCAAGCGCTTGAGGAAGGAGCTCTCCCAGCCAAAGAACTTGACGAAGCGGACGGACTGAAGAATTTCCTGGGTCAGGCCAACTCTCTGATCGGTGATCTTGTTGATGGCCTTTCTGCGAATGAAGAGACTCTTGATGGCCTTGGTGAGCAAGGGGATACCAATAACCAGCAAGGCAAAACCGGCGAGGGCGCTGTAAGTCAAGTTGACCAGCAGCAACACCAAAGTAATGATGATGGTGATGGGGGCGGTCCAGATAATGTGGAACAAACCGGAGGCTTGGTCGATTCTGTAAGTATCGACACTCATCAGGTTGATCTGCAAACTCGTTAGCCACTAGTAACAATTGTATTTCCTTCAGTTGCACTCACAATTCTTCCGTTACCCCAGCCGGCACCATCACCTTCAACACCGGCCTGGCCCTTCTTGCCCTTCTTCTTGCTCTTCTTCTTCTCCTTCTTTGCATCCTTCTCTGCAGCCGGAACATCTGGCGCATCAGCACCACCCGCCTTGGCACGACCTGAGATGACCATGGACTTTTCGTAGATCAAGCTGATTAGAGAGGCCCTAGCCATACCTCCGATAAGCATACCGCGGTAAATGAAGTGGTTAATGCACAAGCTTTGCAAGATTTGCATGGCCGTGACACCGAAGACCAATCCCAAGCCGGGTCCGATACCCGGCGGTGGTGCGCCTGAGTGGTTGGCGACCCAGGCGTCTGTTGCGAACTGGATGAGGTAACGAAGAGTGAAGGGCGACATGACTTGGAGGACAGAGGCCGCAAGCTGACACATGCCACCGATCCAGAATTCCCAGAAGAAGGTTTCATGCAGCGCCCAAAGCAACGGATACTTTTCCCCTTTTTCCACTCGCCGCTTATAAGACTCTCGCATCCTTTCTGTAAGGGGGTCAACAGAACGGTCCGGGTTGACTTCGTAGATATCGTTGAGCTCCAACTGTCGTTTATATCCGGTCTACGGGTGTGTTAGTGAATGCTCCAGTGTGTACATAACCCTCTCAGATACTGGTTCACTTACCGTCATCAAAGGACCCATCCAACTAAAGAAGAGCGAGTTGAAGAAACCGGCATTGTACTCTGGCGATGGCCTCCTCGTCTCTGGGATCGGTTCGATTTTCCCCCATCTCAGTGGGTTTGGTTGTTTGTACCATGGCTTTGGTTCGGCATGAGTGTGGATGGTAGCGGCCGTGGTTACGCTGGTGTTGGTGGCATTGGTCCTCATCCGGTTCAACTCGGCCCTCTTCTCGTCGTTCTCCTCCACAGACGACGAGCCAATGGCAATCTTTTCGAGGTCTTCATCGTTCCTGGGTGCTTCCTCGATCTCATCCTCTCGATGTCTCTGGTCGGCCACGGGGTTTGGGAGGCTGATCTCCTTTCCTTTTTCGTTTGGGGATTCGGCCATGTTGATGTTGAAGGGAGGGCGCCGTCTTGGCAGCCGGGCTTATAGAGAAGCCTTGCTGGAGGCAGTGGTCGTGTACTTGGTAAACAAAGAGAAGACTGCAGTCTCTCGTGATCGGTGTGGGAGATATGTAAAAAAAATTATTCGTTTGTTGTTGTCATTATGCGCAAAGGGGTGACGGTTGCCCAGGGGGCTGGCAGGTCGCAGGTCGCAGGTAGACAGCACGTCACCGACGCCAAGTTGAAGTCAGAGGTGCCGTTTGCAGTAGATCCGAAATAATAAATAAGCAAACGAGGTGGAGCAAGAGATGTACTTTTCAAAAAAAAAAAAAAAAAAGGGTTTGGGTTTTGAGTATATTAAAAAATAAGGTGAAGGGTGCTGGCGTGTGAAGGGAGAGAGCCAGGTTTTGAGCGAGGATCAAGCTGTAAATGCGATCTCCCGACTATGGTGTATATACCTGGTTGACTTGGGTACCAAACCTTGGGGGGTCAACCTTGGGATGGAAGAGTAGTGTATGTAAAAGGGAGAAAAGCAGAAAGCGAGGCTCCCACACTCGAGAGGATGACACTTTTTTTCTCCTGATATCAGGAAGTGGGAAAAGCAAAAAGATGAGTAAGACGCCGAATCAAAAGGGAAAGAGCAAAAAGGCGGGAATGGAACAGTGAAAACGGTGGACGGAACCACTTCGGGCCCCGGTGTGATGCTAAGGTCCCCTCCTACGTTGCTCTGGATCCTCTGTTGGGTGTTGTTGGCTCCTCCTTGTTGTGTACATTCCGCTGTATCTGTTGTGATGGAAGCCCACTCCTTCGCCTTCTCTCCGTCGTTCTTTTCTTCGAGAAGTGGAAATCTGGAAAAATGCTTAAAAATCATTTCTCCACCGCCGTCACCGACCCCCCAGACCACGGCTTCAACATCCGAGCTAGAATGGGGACGAGGAGAGCATTGGCAGGGGAAATACCTCCAAAAATCATGAGGGGGAGTCGGGGATCGGGGTCAGAAGACGCCGCCCCCCCCGCCAAATCGCTGTAAGTCTGAAGTCGCCCACCTGCAATGGCCTGCATCCAGTTGAGGTGGCCGGTCCCGACGCAGGCGACGCACCTCCTCCACCCCGGATCGTTGCCGTGCTTGGCGCTGCATACACTTAAGTCCACCGTTGCCCACGTCGATTTCTTTCCGCTAGAAGCACAACAGAAGCAGTTGCCCTGGCCGTCCTTGGCCAGCACTATCTCCTAGAGGTTTTCAATATTAAGCAATGTCATACGAATGCTCGTTAGGTAAGGTTTCCAAGGTTTATGCGGGTGTGAGTACACCGAACTTTGTACCACCACAACTTTTGTTTCGACACTTTCCATCCATAACGTGGTCGGTCATAGCTCCTTAACGCCGATCTTTTATAGCTGGACCTAGGTACTTAATTCCGCCCCGAAACACCACTTGAAAGGTCGAGAACCAACATTCCCTCACGAAACCGGATAAAACGGCACACCAACACGACAGCCTGCCTGTTAGGGAGGCAGGCACGGCAGGGAGGGTGTACATATGTACGCTACGCGTTGCCTAACTTACCTTTTCTCCCATGCACCTCGCTTCCATTCATCGCAATCGTCTTTGTTATCAAGTGACTGAGCTTTTTTACCATCTCGATTCCTTTTAGCGAGCTGACACCGCTTTGATCAACGTTACCATCCCGTCGAGTCGTCGAGATTCTCGAAAGAAGCGGTATCACTAGCGCGATTGCTCCCCAGACTCTATAAATCCTTTGTTTTAACAGACCAGAATCGGCACCGCTCCGGGTCCCGATCCGAAGCTCGCTTAATGATGTGTAGTGACCCAGCTCCAGGCATCAAAGTGAGGCGGTCATGAACTGCACGTTACGTTCGTTGCTGGAGCCATGATCGCCGTGTTGCACGGGAACCAAGATAAGCTTATATCTTTCCAGGTTGTTGCATGATTGACTCCGAGGACGGGAGTAAATGAAAAGTATCACCAGTCAAACCCCCTATTTTGCCCCAAAGTGACCGGCAACATCATATCTGTTTCATCGCTACTTTTCGCAATCCCAATTCAACCCTCAAAACTCCCATCGAAATCGTAATCGAACACCCGTCATGCACAGCATACATCTACCTACCTATGACGCACACGAAGATCCTGACCTGCTTAATTGCCATGATTGCTTAAATGCCACCTGCGCTACGAGACTACATATGTACCCCCGTTTACTGCCGTTTACTTACCGCAGTGCATACCTCCGCATCTCAACTCAGCTTGCACAGCCAAAGTGCATTTGACTTTGCATTACGTTGAGAAGCCGACGAGGTTTTACAAACCGTCACCTCAACAACGACCATCAATAAATCTTGCAAACAAGAAACTGTAAACAACAGCACACAACTGACGACGGCTGCTGACGCTGCTTGCTGTGGCCTGTCGTGAATGTGATGATGTTCGGCTCGGCCCCGGCGAGCATTCCGGCCCGTAGCCTGTAGGTACATACGGCTTATCGGTGCCGAATCGGCGGGTGACTTACAAAGCTTACGAACGGCCTGGGCGCCCCCCTTTTTTGGTTTTGGTTTTGTTTTTGTTCTTCGCTTATCTCGAGTTCGAAACTTCGGGGATCCGATAACCATGACAAGTTGACAACAACAACCACCATCCATTCAACGACTAATATCGAATTGGGCATCTTGGTGTCCCTTTAAAAGTGCAAATTGCGCTTGTATGTATCTTTTGTCTTTGTGTCTTTCTTTTCCAGACATGTGTCTGAGCCTTGATGACGAACGCGTGCACATCATACATAGAAAGAATAATGATGGCCTCGTACCTCAAAGAAAGACCACAACTTCAAAGAGTTGGGCATCAAAACATCGATAGCACTTGAAAAAAAAATGTCACAACCATATGCCAGTTATCATGAGTCATATCTTGTCATCGAGGGGACGTATACACCTTCCCTAAAACAGACCGAGAACACGCCATCCCTATGTATCCTGGTATCCAAAATAAACTTCAAATCTCCCCCGCCCTGTAGGAGAGGGGTACGATCATCGCCAACTGCCAACCGCATAAACAGCGAAAAGATGGAGGTGTTAATATGACGCGGCTACAGCACCCGCGATATGATTTGTACATACATACCTATCCACATTGCAGCTAGATAAAAGAAAGCCAGTTTGTAGCGGACTCTAATCCTGCCAATGACTCTTTGAAAAGTTCAAGCACAATTCACTTTTAGGACGGAGAGTGAGAAGAAGTTCGAGGGCGTTACCTCAACTAACTACTGAAGCAGTAAGGCAGGTTGCTTCCCGAATCGAAGGACGAGGACTGAGAGGAAGTGGTTGGACGCCGCAGTTTGTTGTTGGTGGTGGACGTTATGATCATCATCATCAATGATAGCATGAAGGGACTGATTCAATGGTCAGTTGATGTGAAGAAACTATTCTATAGCACCATTAAGACAACCTAATGAGAGTGAACTACAAAAGGACTGGCGATGCAGGTGCTAGCGTGAAAAGACTATTGTCCAAAGAAGCTGATAGACAAAAAGGAAACGACACCTGCAAATATATTTACTTCGCGTAACCAGCAAACGACACAATGGCAAGCATGACAAACCAACAAACCAAAACAATATACCTGTACCTATACCCGAGGACCAGCCTGCTACACTATAACCCAAAGCACCCTTTTACAACCAAATAAGAGAAACCGAATGCCTCACCACTCACTCCTCAGGCTCAGCATCAGGATTACGATCCTGCTGCTCATAATCCTCATCCTCACCCTCACCCTCACCGCCCTCTCCCTTCTCTCCCTTCTCTCCCTTCTCCTCTTCCTGGCCCTGGTTACCCTCCACCACAGCCACCACAGCCACCTCAAACTCGACAGTCTTCTCAACCTCCTCCTCACCTCCCTTCTCCCCTCCCTTCTCAACCTCCTCCTTCTTCTCAGAAGCTCCAGCCTCAGCCTCAGCCTCAGCCTCAGGTTCAGGCGTCACCTCCTCATCCACAACCTTCTTCTTCCTACCTCCCTTCTGAGCCTTCTGAGCAGCAGCCTTAACCACCTTCTGCTTCTTCGCCGTCTTCTTCGTCTTCGCAGCAACAGCAGTCTTCTTCTGCTTCTTCTTTGCGGGCTTCCCATCAGGAACATACTCTTCCTCTCCCTTCTCTTCACTTTCTTCATTTTGCTCATCTTCCTGTTCCTCCTCAATCACCTCCAACTTTCTCTTCTTGTTCTTCCCCTTAACATCTTCCACCTTCTTCTTACCGGCACTCTTCTTCTTACCGGCACTCTTCTTCCCCTTACCAACCTGGACACCCACACCCCCACCCCCAACAGGCAAAACGATATTGATATCCAGGCCGCCCTTGCCCTGCTTGGCTGTGATGACCTTGGTAGCGTGGGCAGAGGCGGCGACAGCGATCTTATTAGCTTTTTCGGCAATGGCAGCTACTTTCTTGCCCTTTTCTACGTATGTACCCCTTGCGCTGGAGCGGTAGATGAGAGGTTCTGCTGGGGCGGCTGTCTTGTCCTTGTCGTCTTGTTGGAGGTGGGACGGCAAGAGGTGTTGGTACTGTTCGGGGATATCGTACTTGACATTTCCATTTGCCATGGCGACGCCGATGAAGTCGAACAGCCCTGGGCCGTTTTTGGCGGAGCTTCTGGTGACGCGGGGCATTTTGAAGGAGGTTTGAGGGGATGAAGGGATGGTGATGGGGTAGTGATGGTTATGCTGCGCTGTGTAAGGGATGATGAGTCTTGGCTACGTGTGAGAAAGAAGGGATGAAAACGCACAGATTATTGGATTGATTGGTTCTGTTGGGAAAAACGAGGTAACATTCACTGAAGACCAAGAGTAACTGAAACCTGGGGAATCAGTTGCATTTTTATTGTAGCCCCCCAGAAGCTCGCGCGCACAAAGCATTGGGATCTTACGATGCATCCGGCACGGACTTCATGTCTTTGTTCACACACGGGTGGTAGAGAAAGGTTCGGCCGAGCTTTCTGATGCTCTTGTTGGCGCTTCCCCTTTGTCCGAGGTGGGTTCTTGAAAGAGGCGTTACGTATCAAAGGCAGACTCGGATGTGCTTGGAGCCAGGGCATCATTATGAACGACAATAGTCTGTTGTATTTTTTTACTCGATTGTCCACGACGAGACTCAAAGATATTTTGAGTGTTGCCAAAGTATGGACTGCGACTACCGGCGTTGAAGAATCCGCTTGGTTACCGGGTCGAGCCAAAGGCATTGTATGAAGTCTAGCAGAAGGCGTACGACAGATAAAGAGACTGAAAGATGCCGGTTTGGTATCCCGAAAGATGACAATAAGAAACCAAGAGAGCGCCAACCCAAGTAAACTTGGAGGAGAAAGAGCGAGCGGCTGTAGAATGAAAGAGAGTGTAGTCATCATTTGCCAATCCCTAGTCAAGTGGAAGGTTGTTTCGTAACTCGTATGTTGCATGTTCGCTGACGCTGTTTTCCCAGTCTTGGAAAATACCAGACGTTTGCCAAAACGCTGGTCTTCCTACGGCCCTTAGACCCTGGACGAATGGATTCTGTGATGGCCCTTTGCTGTTGCGTATGTGTCTGTTGCAAGTAGCCGATATATCCTTCTTCAAACAAGCAAGTTGATGATTCGTGGCGAACCTTGCCATCGGCCTTTTCCTGTAATCATCGAAGCTCCAGCAGTACCCAGTAAAGCAAAGTAAACGCAACAAACTGATGGGGGATATGGAGGACACTTGTCAGAAGCCAAAGACGCAGAAGCGTCGCATGGCGACCGGAAACGTACCTGGAAGCGTTTGGGCGGGTGTTTGGCTTGACTGACAACACATCGGACGACAAGCCTTGTCCTTGAAGGGATGCCACCTCCTTCAAAGACAGAGGATCGGCTTCACCAGCAGGTTGCCACGCTGCGGTGTTTTGATGTCAACGGGCCATGGTGGTGGTTATCGCGAGGGGATCAAACACGGTGTCAAGTCGCATGCTGTAACAATGGCGAATGCAGACGTTCAAGGCGAGTAAAGGAGCTCGGCGAGGCTGAGGACGATTACATGCCGAATTTGAAATTGCTCCGGTGGGGTTGCACCTTGTTAAGAATGTTTGCCACTGATGTCTCAGGCATTGGCGTTCACGATTAAGATGTTGAAGAAGGTTGATGCGCTGGTATCATGCTTGCCGACTACGTAAAGAAACCCGTCGAGATAGGATGCGCCAAGTCGTCACGATATTGCCGCTGGCCGTAAGAAGGCGAAAGAAAAATAATCGTACAAGCGCGGCTTTCATCCCCTCCGTTTTTCTGATCCAAGTAGGTGGAAAGAGGAAGAGGGGGTGACGGCCTAGACAATGTCGACCAGCGGCTGACCGACCATGTTGCCCATACCATGTGATGTCGAGTGTCGCAACCTCCAAGTGGCTCATCTAGGTAGCCGTTCTGGTGCAAGGCGAACCGCCGGGACAGGGCCAATTACCCTCCAAATATCTGCCGTAACTCCAGCCGACGAATTTTAGGATATCCGATTTTGTTTCCATGCCAAGAGCGAAAAGAAAGAAACAAGCTAAAGGAAAACTGTGCTGCCGATGAAGCTGGAAGGAGAGCGACTCCTGGTGTTAATCAGGGTGTGGAACCTAGATACCGTGATCCTAGCGGGTACCTGTTCAAGTCAGCAGGCATTCACCACAAGCAGGGTTCAGACGTTCGAATATGTACCGTAGGGCTCGCGAGCCTCACGAGGAGCCGGCTCGCCGTAGCTGCTGGTGCCGGGGGCAGCGTCACGAGGAGGACGGGCATCACGGTGGCTGGGACGGTC
>RANY01000107.1:0-97451 GCA_009805235.1 Neurospora pannonica FGSC 7221
GTTGTGCGAGGCGTCGAGGACGACGGCGGCGCCGGAGGCGCTGCCTGCTTGGAAGACGTTGCCGGCTTGGAAGGCGGCCATGGCGGCGTTGTACTCCTCCTCGAGCTTGGCGGCTTCGGGGGTCTTGCGGAGCTTGGCTTTCATGAGGGCAGCGCGCATACGGTTGAGCGTCGATTGGTCGATGGGAGGCGCCTTTTGTAGTTGATCCTCGATGACGAGGCCTTGTGTGGGCGGCGGTGAATCGTCGCGGTTAGGGGACTCGGGCTGCTGGGTACGCATCTTGGCCATGCGCTCTGCGTATAACTCGCCTGCTGGTTTCTCTTTGCCGACGTAACCCTCGCCGTAAAGCTTCCTCCTGTCCACCTCGATCTTCTCTTCCCTGGCCTCGTCGAATTCTTCCAGGCTTCCGAAACGCTCAATAGCGACCTCCTCAACCGACTTGCCCGTCTGCTCGGCCGTCGTGTAGACTGCCTTCAGCTTGGTCATCCGCCATTGCGATCCTTCGTCACCAAATGTGTAGTTGACTTCTCGCTTCCGTGGAGGTTCTTGCCCTCTCTCAACACTCCGCTCAACCGGCAAGGACCAGTTCTCCATCTCGGCTAACCCTCTGTTGACCTCCCTCTCGTGCAAAACCCGTTTCGGCTCCTCCTTCTTTGGCGATGGGCTCCTCTTCCTGCCTCGTTGCACGTAATCGACATCTATCGCAGATGGTGCTGTCATCCAAGAGTCGCGAACAAGCGCCGGTTTGTCGACGTCCATGGGGGCCTTCTCCTCGTCCGGCAAGGGGAGGTCCTCTTTGGCGTCTGTTGGTTTGAGGTCTTTCGTGTCCTTGGTGCTGTGTCTGCGGTCACTTCTATGTACCCTATCCCTGTCTCTGTCTCTGTCTCTTTCTCTCGACCGGTCCCTGTGTCTGTGTCGATGTCGCGATTCCTCTTCGTGGCGGTCATCATCACGCGAATGGCGCGATCGCTTGTGTCGGTGGCCATCCTTGTCGTCTTCCTCGTCGTCGTCTCGAGATCGATGTGATCGGTGACGGTCACTGTCCCTATCTCTGTGTCGGTCCTTGTCTCTCTCCTTGTCCTTATCCCTATTTCCAGCTCGTTCGCGATCTCGGTCGCGGTCGCGGTCACGGTCTGATGATCTGTCGCGGCGATGATGATGTTTGTGTTTGCGTCGTTCTTCCTTTTCCTTTGCGCGCTCGCGCTCCGCCCTTTCCGCAGCGAGCTGCTTCTCAAAGTCTTCCAAGCTGTCCATGTTGGAAGATGTCGATTGTGCGCAATTGGTTGTTGTTGAGTCAACCTGCCGACTGCATGACAAGTTGACGATTGCTGGGTTGTGTCGGAGGACGCTGCGGTGGAGTGACGTATTTTATTGATGTGTAAAAAGCACCAATTGCAGCGGGCGCTAACCTGAAAGGGTATTATTACTCTTGAACGTCGCTTTCCTATCGTTATCAGCAATTTCACTTCCATCCGATGACATCCCTTTACCTATTTGACTTCTTTCGGTCAAGCTTGTCTCAATATTTTTCATGACCGCGGTGAAATGCGGCATCGCAAACCTTCGTGTTATTATTTCTTTACTTCAATAGTTCCGCGTTGACACATCACAACACGAATCCCGGCTTACAGCGTGAGAAAAAGCATGTATCGAACACAGATCGAATCAACAATAACCACGATGCAATCATGACTGCACACCCGGCATTAGCGAACATGTTCTCAGTCGGGCTATGGTGTATATGTAAGAGGGGAATTGGGCTCAATGTCTCCAAATATCAGGCATTTCTCCTTCAAAAAGTCCTCCGTTTTCCTCTGGTGTCTCTCGAAACTGAACGGGCTTGCCATTTAATGTTTGTATGGCACAGCAGCGAAACGGTACTCGAAACATGGAACAAGTTGCCAACCGGCAGACCTTATAGGTGTACGGAAAACAGTTTGTAGCTTTCGGTGTGTTGATGACTGAGACCCTCGGTCTGATAGGATGAAGGCACATGCCCAGCTTCCGCGCCGCTGAACTTGTAGAACACTTTAATGCTCCGATATCCATTTTTTACACACAAATGTTTCAGATTTATGTGGCTTCAAATGGCATCCCATCTGGCCGATCAACAAGTTTTTCTATAATGATTGTTTTGGTTGCGAGAACTGAAGAGGTGATTAAACAGTCGACCGAAGGATGATGTCGGGGTCACGACAGTCGAGACCAAGAGCTTCCAGGTCGCTGTGGGGCGGCCGCCGTCTTAGCCCCTTCAAGCCTAGCGTTGGTTCTTGGCAATATTCCACCTCACGCACATGCTGTGATGAATCGGGTGTGACACCCTTTCTGTCATCTTGCTGCCTGGAAGTGCTGGAGAGGATTTTTTGTTGGGCACAATGGGTAATGCGCTGTTAACTTGCCGTCTTCAAAATTAAGGATTACAATGGGCTTATTAAATGCTAAAGTGCATGGATCATAGACCAAAATGCCCAAATCTTACTATTTTATTTGGTCCAAGTATTCATCACCGTAAGAAGTTCCAAGTCTGTATACAAACACACAGCGAAGAAGAAAGCGAAGGGGTATAAGGACTTCCAAAAAAACACCACATGACCGCCTGCCTGTCTGCCATCAAGTGTCTGGCCACATTGACAAACCTAACCAATTCCAGACATGTTTCTCATCAACGTGTGTATGTGTTTTTATACAGCTGCTGAGCCTGTGGACCCTGACCATACTGGTTGCCAGGAACTTTCAACGGGTCCACGGGTCCGTAATCAGCTGGGTTATACGGAGCGTAGTGAGACGGATGCGGGATACGCGGGTCTAGTTTCTTCAAAGCCTCCTCCCTGTGCTCCTCGGACGTTTCCTGGTGAGTCCGTAGCCCGAAATTCTTGTCCAGAGCTGGAGACGGGAAACCGCTGTGAGACGATGGGTTCGGGCTTGGTTGTGGCCTGTCGGACGAGTACGACTGGTTGGAATTGCGATTGGAAGATGGCTGAGATTGAGGCTGAAGGCTTGAAGGTGCATGATAGAAGTCGCCTGGCATCTCGATCGGACCGTTCGAGGCTGGTTCAGGGTTGGTGGCAGACAGCTCCTGTGGTCCATTTGGCGTTCCGTATCCGAAAGCAGCGGGTGCCTTGCCATGGCTGTTTGGGCGGTGGTAGGATCCAGATGTACTTGGCCGGTGTTGACTGGGAGTAGCAGACAACGGCCGCGGGATTTGGTAGGGAATTCCGGGAGACTGAGGGGGTGGAGAATGAGGTGGTGTACCAGAGACCGACGAGCTGGCAAATGTAGGCGAAAACTGAGGGCCTGGAGACTGCACAGCCGATCGTCGGACCGTATTCCTCTTGTCGGCCGGGTTGAACGTCTTCAGCTTTCCGTCCTCGATCATGGCCTGAAGTATGCCAGCATCCAGTAACTCGGCCTTCTTGATGATGCGTCTCACCATTTCCCCACCCGCCTTCTTCATTTGCGACTTGACAAAGCTCATAACAGTGCGACTGCACTTGATCTCAATATCCTCGCGAAGATATAACCCATCCGAGGGTGCCCCAAGAGCTGACAATCCGATCTCAAGCGGCTCTGGAGGCTCATAGTTTGGTTGATTGCCGGCGATACGATAGGTGTTGCGTAGGTCAACGTTCATGGGGGCGTATATGTGAGTCTGAAGACCCCATGGCATGTCGTGAAAGCAGCCGTTGAACTTGATAATCGTAGCCCCCATCCTCCCAATTCCAGGCACAAGCGTGACTCGTTCGGTGATCTCGTACCATGTCGCATAATATTCGTCCGTCTCTGCATTCTGAGGGGCCGCAATGGGCTTGTGGTCGAGGACAAGCGGGTTAAGAGTGATGACTTCGGAATGAGAATGAAGGATGTCGATGGCCAACTGTCGTGGGATGAAGCCCGGGATGGGCGTGATAACGGTGAAGGCTTCCTTCTTACGCAACATGGTGGGCAATGGGTGCCGTAAGCAGTTATGTAACACCGATAAATGAAGGTGTATATACCTCTATAGAGGTGTAAGGGGAGTGTAGTAGTAGCTGATCTCCGAAGCCCGGATTTGGTGAGTCGCTGGAAATTGGCAGAAGTCAAATGATGAATCTTGTCCTGTTGTAAGACGAGAAATGAAGCAAGAGAAGAAGTGGGAGGGAGATAACCCAACGGATCTTACGGGGTCAGCTTGGGGTAAAATGGACAGAACGTGGAGGAGGCAGGTTGGTAGGGCTGAGTATCAGGAGCGGCACCTCGTGGATGGCCGCTTGGTCCCCCGGCCACACTGCCTCCTGTAGTGCCGAACAGACGGATCTTCCCATTTACGTTTGTGGCTTATTTCACCACCCAGCTCCCATCACCCACCGTCTTTAACGAGTTTTGACGCGATAAGAGGCCACCGAGGCTGCGCCCACTCCCCAGCGCGAGACCACCATCCGCTTAACATGGTTAGCGGTCATTGGCATTGGTGAATTGCCCCGCCAGCATCCTGCCTGTAGTTCTTCACCGTTTCTGAAGACGACGTGAGACGCCTTTTCTCTCAGTGCCTATCCTCGTTCAACATAATGAAATTGCCACTCGACAACTCCCCGAACCGTTTCAAAAGCATCCGTATCCGTCTTCGTTGCTAGGCGTGAAAGGAGTAGTTGGAACTGAGCAAGTGGACAAACCTCATTGAACAATAGCCTTTGAGGTCGATGAAGCTCGTAGGGCTCGACGGCCCGCGGCAAACACCAATCCATCCGGCCGTTGGGATCCTAAAATATCTAGGCACCCAAAATACCGGGGTATGAGGTGAAGAGTCGGAATCGCGAGATACTAGGTCGATTCACTCCTGCGGTTGAGGGCTGTGATGGTTGTAGATTAACAGCGGCTCGGCTGGAAAACAACATGCTATATTCTAAAGCATGCTCAATGGGCTGTTAATATATGCATGATAATAGGTCCAGCTTGCGACATATTTAGTTCAAATTGGTGAGGATGAACAATGAGATGGGGACTGGCTAGATATGGATAAGATGTCGAGGAACACGAAGATAGAGTGGAAGAACGTGTGGGAAGATGGATGGGTGAAAAGGGAGAAAAGAGACTCAAATTCGAGGTTCCACAGTCATTCCACTTGACTTTTTTTTGCGGCGTTGCCCCTCTACGGCCCCCGGAAATTCACCCCGTCGCAACCACCTGCGACCATCTTTAGTGACCCCGCCGCTTACGACATCCGTCAAACTTTCTTCCGAAACTACAACACCATCTCCGGCGCAAACTGAAATCTGCAACAACTTCCATTTTACCCGACAGATAGCACAGTAATCATCAATCTCCCACACCCGCACATAGTTGTCACACAATGGCTTCGACTTCGGCATCGTCTGCCGCTAAGGCTGACCAGCCTGTTGCCATCGTCTGCGTTGGCATGGCAGGTAAGTCTACGCATGCTCGTCATGTTCCGAGCCTCCCCAGCTGCTGGCGGAATCATCCAACTGACCATATTCTCCAGGATCCGGCAAGACGACCTTTATGCAACAAATCAATGCCCATCTCCACGGAAAGAAGGAGCCTCCTTATGTCATCAATCTCGACCCAGCAGTCACCCACTCGCCCTTCGAGAGCAACATCGACATCCGCGACTCGGTCAACTACAAGGAGGTGATGAAGCAGTACAACCTGGGCCCCAACGGCGGCATTCTCACATCGCTGAACCTCTTCGCCACAAAAGTCGACCAGGTCCTCGGCCTGCTCGAGAAGCGCACGGCGCCCAAGCCCGACGACCCGTCGCACACGCCCATCAAGCACATCCTCGTCGACACGCCGGGTCAGATCGAGGTGTTCGTCTGGTCCGCGTCGGGCCAGATCCTCCTCGAGTCGCTCGCTTCGTCCTTCCCCACCGTCATCGCCTACATCATCGACACCCCCCGGACGAGCTCGACGTCGACCTTCATGAGCAACATGCTTTACGCCTGCAGTATCCTCTACAAGACCAAGCTGCCCATGATTCTGGTTTTCAACAAGTCCGACGTCAAGGATCCGGCCTTTGCCAAGGAGTGGATGACCGACTACGACGCTTTCCAGGCTGCGCTGCAGGAGGACGAGACCAACAACGCGTTTGGCGGAGCGGAGGGAAGCGGCGATGGCATGGGGTCGGGCAGCGGATACATGGGCTCGCTGCTGAACAGCATGAGTCTGATGCTGGAGGAGTTTTACGCACACCTTAGCGTTGTTGGCGTCAGTTCGCTGTACGGAACGGGCATTGACGAGTTCTTTGCTGCTGTGCAGGAGAAGGCGGAGGAGTTCAAGCGCGATTACCAGCCTGAGCTCGAGAGGAGGCGCGAAGAGAGGGAGGAGAACAAGAAGAAGGCTCGGGAGAGGGAACTCAACAAGATGATGAAGGGGATGTCGATGGGCGATGCGGCGGGCGATGTCACGGTGGGTGATGTCAATGATGGAGAAGCTCCCGAGCCGTTGAGCACGGATGAGGAGAGTGATGAGGAATATGGTGACGACCCGAACGACGAGTATGACCGAGAAGGATTGCAGGCGAGGTACGCCGCTGCCATGCAGGGCGAGGATGACTCGGTTTTGGCGGAGGCAAGTTTTGCAAAGTACCTCCACACCCAGCAGAGGTGATGAGATTGGTCATTTGCAAGGCAATGATTTACGGAGCAAGGGTTATGAAAAGAGATACAGAGGGAAGGGGATTTAGCATTTCACCGGCGTTTTAGAATGATACCATACCAATATTTTACGTGGCAAAAACATGATCAATAATGAAAAGCGATACAGATCTGATCTGTTTGATGATGATGATGATGATGATGATGAAAAGCAATGCTTTCTTCGTATGAATGAATTCCCACAAGTCTACCGATATTTCCCAGAACGCCGCCATCATGATACTGTGATGAATATGACATCTTCCCTCTTCTGATCACATCGAGCCATGTGTTTGAGCTGAGCTGTACTACGCCATGCCTCATGGCGTTGAATTACACCAGACTATTTGGCAGTCCGAGCCTTCATGGCGCCAGCTTCCACCCACAAATGGTCCCGTCCTGTCAGGCCTAGCCCGGCTTCCGTCCTCTAGCATTGGGACGTCCCAGCCGGTCCAGGCACGACGGGAACTTTAGCCCGGTATCGAGAAGACCGACCCTCTTCTTCTGCCCCGATTTTAGTCGAAGTCATTTACCGAGCCTCGAACTGAACCATTCTATAAGACCCCAAACCGTTAGCCCATTGTTCAAACCCTTCTATCTTGCCCAGCTAGGAGTTAAACCAGAACAAGAACTTAAAACGTACCTCTTGGTGCGCTCCTTGTACAGAACGCGCGCACCGCACTTCTGGCAACGGATGGGGGCGCCCTTCTCGAGCGGCACGCGGACCGCGCAGTCACCGCACGTGTACCACATGACGCTGCTGGCGCCGCTGTTGCCGTCGTTGTTGGAGGCACCCGTGGTGAAGCCCTGCGAGTTGGGGACTTGGTATTGCTCGCGGGAAGACATCTTGATTTGTGTGTTTGGGTTTATTTGCTGCCGTCGGGTTTGTTCGAGCGGTGTTGGTCGGATAAAGCGATGTTTTTCTTTTGTGACAGCGACGGTGTGATGCGATAAATGCGACTGACGATGTTGTTGCTTGTTCTGGTGATGATTTGATGGATGATTACTGGTGGAGTGGTGGTTTGCGACGGGAGGGACGGGCGCTATAGTTTCACTGTTGCGGACAACGCGACAACGAATCGACGGAGGGAAAAAAAAGGCGGGACGCTGAGGCAGAAAGTTCCAGACTTTGACAAAGCGAAAGTTCGCTGGGAATGCACTTGCCCCTGTCAAAAGGTATCCACTCCTCTGTGGGTAGCTGTCAACGCGGCAGGCACAATTCCCCCACGTTTTCGGTGGAGTTTGGAGGCCGAGGTTGTCTCCAGCGGTGCCCTGCGCTGGGCCGGGTCAGGTCCCGCCGGCAAGCGGAGGTGATGCACAGGTGGGAACGGGCCGGGCACATTGTCTTTCAGATCCCCGGGCCTTTCGTCCCGAATTCCACTTTCTTCACAACTTGTCAGTTTGAAGTCATACATAAAGAGTCACCAGCGGCGTTTCGTTTTCTGGATTTGTCACGGAGAAAAGGCGTTTCCTTTTTGACTTTCTTTTGCAATTGGTCATTGGTTACGGCGCATTCAGCAAACAATCATTTTCGGCATCACTACTCCTAGCGCTTGTTGAGTCCTCTCTTGAGTCTCTCTTCAGAATAAGTTCATCTATCCGATCTTCGACACATACAAATATTCAAACACATCACTACGTTATACACCAGACCGCAACCATGGCATCAACAAAGGACAAGAAGCCACCAGCAACACCAGCTCCACGCTCCATCGTTCCCGACGCCAACACCTTCGACCCCGGCCTTCCCGCCTCCAAGACCACGAACCAAACCAGCGGCGCCTCCTCCTCCTCCGACACCCAACCCAACTGTCCCTTCTGCCACATCTCCTCGACCTTCCCCCCTTACCCCCCCACCTCCCCTCCTTCTCCCTTCCCCCCCTCAACCTCCACCTCCCCCCAGCCACAAACCTTCCTCCTCCTCTCCACCCCCCTCCTGATCGCCTTCCTCGACATCATGCCCCTCTCCCCGGGCCACTTACTCCTCTGCCCCCGCCGGCACGCCGCCAAACTAACCGACGTTTTTTCGGATGAAGCAGCCGAATTGGGGCACTACCTACGGATCCTCTCGGAGGCGGTGACGCGGGCGACGGGCATCAAGGACTGGAACGTGGTGCAGAATAACGGGGCGGCGGCGGCACAGGTGGTGGAGCATATGCATTTTCATGTCATTCCGAGACCGGGGCTGAGGGAGGCGGAGAGGTTTACGAGTACGATGTTTGGGAGGGGGAGGAGGGAGGATTTGGATGAGGAGGAGGGGGAAAAGTTGGCGAGGAGGGTGAGGGGGTTTGTGAGGGAGGTTGTGAGGGAGGAGGAGGAGAGGGAGGAGAGGATGGGGAGGGGGAGGGTGAAGGGGAAGCTTTAGGGGTGGCTTTCTTCGGATCGGGGGGTTGGTTGGATGGATTATGTTTGGGCTGCGATGAGTCGGTTGGAGGTTAAAAGCTTGCGGTACCGACTCGATGTTGTCTGAACTAGAGGTTGGTCGGAACGGATGTCACATGTGTTTTGTCACAGAGCATAGCCAGCCATGGAAAAAGCGTGCGTGGTGTATGGGTGTCATATCTTATTACTCTTGAGCATTTTTCGGAAAAGGGTCATTATTCATTATTTTCATCTAACTACAGGTGCCTCTCGCCGACAAAGGTGCACGGCATTTAGTCGCTGTCACCAGCGCCGAAGAAGATCTTAACGGGCAACCAGCTGTCGCCGCAGACCTTGAAGCTGTTCTCCTTGTGAACCTCATCAATCTGAGCAATCTCCTCATCGGTCAAGCTCCAGCCATCGAGGTCAATGTTGGCCTTGATACGCTCCTCAGTGACGCTCTTGGGGAGCACACTCCAGCCCTTCTGGACACCCCACTGGAGGAGGACCTGCTGCACAGTCTTGCCCTTAGACTCGGCGAGCTTGGCGAGGCTATCAAGCTTGTAAAGCGGCGAGTCGCTGCTGCCGAGAGGGGAGTAGCCGGAGCAGTGGATGCCCTTGGACGCGCAGAACTTGACGAGGTTAGGGGAAGGGTTACCAGGGTGGAGCTCGATCTGGTTGACGGCGGGGACAATCTGTAATTCGATGTGTCAGGACCTCATTTGCTCATCACAATACTCCAGGGGAGGAGCATAATCTTGCTTACCTTGGTGCTCTCGGCGCTCAAAAGCTTCTCCAGGTTCTTGACTCCAAAGTTGCTGACACCAATGTTCTTGACCTTGCCCGTATCAACCAGCTTCTGCATCTCGCGCCAGGTATCGACAAAGTCCCAGTCGTTGTACACCTGCTTGGGGTTCTGCTTGTCAAGACTGGCGGGCCAGTGCATAAGGTAAAGATCGACATAGGGGGTATCCAGGTTCTTGAGCGACGTATCAATGGCCTCGGCGACGTGCTTGTGCCAGTCGTTGTCCAGCTTGGTGGTAAGCCAGATCTTCTCGCGGGGAACGCCAGAGGCCTTGATGCCTTGACCGACCTCCTTCTCGTTACCGTAGGCATACGCAGTATCGATGTGAGTGTAGCCGGCACGCAGGGCAGCCTCGACGGCCTTCTCGACCTGACCGGGCTTGGACTGCCAGGTGCCGAGGCCAACGGCGGGGATCTCGGCGCCCGTGTTGAGCTTGTAAGTCTTGCCGCTGTTGACAGTTGTGAGCTTGGGTGAGCTTCTTCGAGGGGTTCCTCCTGACACTTCATCACCAAAGTACAGGTACTTACGTAGGAGCCATGATGTTTGTTTTGCTGAAGAAGTGTCTGGTGGTGTTTGTGATGCTCGGTATTTTGGGAATTGCGCGTGAGACAGGCAACATGAAAGACAACAGAAAGTTTGGATGATTGAGAGTCAAAGATGACTTCGGAAGGGAAGTTCAACATTGTTTAAAGCTAGGAACCCCTCTCTTAGTCAACCCCCACTTTCTCCTCCCACGAACGGTGGAGAGCCGATTCCTATCCATTCCAATGCATTCTTCTCCATCATTCTGGTGCCTGTTTGTATTACAAACTGGCTCTAACGAATTTGGGCTCTCTAGTATCCCACGCTTCTAATGACGTTGATGGTGGCACCGTAAGGTACCATAGCCCCGCACCTCCGGGGATAACAAAGAAAGAGCAAGCTTCCTGCAGGTTCCAAGGTCGGAGAGCGAACTGGGGGCCAAACTCCAAAAGGAGGGGGACGCCGCCTTGTGGAGCGGATGGGGACCAACCGGGGCCGGTCCCGTCATGGCCAAGAGGGGGTTGCCCGGCCCGATGACCGGGGCTGGGAATCGTCCCGGAGCTAAAAGGGGGACCGCTATGAGCCGGTGTTTTCCCGCCAATCGACAGTCCACGGATGCAACACCCTAAAAAGGATCATCTGGAATTTTTGGTGCTTATCTTCTCTCATCAAGCCGCTCAAATTCTCTATTAATAATAACACTCGCTCTCATACTAATTATTCTCCGATTGCTCTCCATGGCCATAGGCGTCATGTAAACGTCCATACCATGTAGAGGGTTATGGTCGTCCCTCAGCCATCACTTCATCAGCAGCACACCAGCAACAGGCCCCAGCAACCTAGCCGTCGGTCCCGCTGCTGCGGAAAGTAGCACACAACGCCGCATAGTGATGCGTCAAGTCCAGCACGTTCTGTGGCAGGTTGGTCGCCTGGATGATACTCCTGACCTTCACAGCACCCTCGTCCTCGATGAGTGTCCGGATGGTATGAAGTAGTTCGGGAGAGAATTCGCTGTACCACCGATATTGCCAAGTCACCAACCTGATCAGAGCGGCAACAGCCTCGCGTGTGCTCTTTTGCTTCTCGAACACCTTGAGAATACCAGTGAGAGCCTTGGGGCTGAAGCGCTGACCCAAGCATGCCCGGTACGCCTCAACCGCTTCGTCCGTATGCTGTAGACGTTCAGCGAGACTACCGAGAATCTCCCACTCTTCCGCCGACTTCTTGTACTGCATGCTCTGCGCCCTGTACTGAGCCATCTGGGTGCGCCAGATGGTATATACGCGAAGGTCTTCGTAAAGGACCATAAACAAGCTGTCCAACCACCGTTCACATAGACGCTTGTTATTGAGACGAGAGAAGTGATCCTCGTTATCACCCTATCACATGTTAGCATTTTATCCAGAGTAAACTGCCAGTGGAGACATACGTTTTCTTCGGCCTTGCGGACTACCTCTGGGTCGATAGCGCTAGGAGGTCTCTCCAGGTCTTCCGTTTGCTCAGCAGCCAAAGTAGCATTCTTTTTCTCGTCATCAACCTCCTCAGTTTCGGCACCCTCCTTGGGGGCGGCTTCGCCGTTCGTAGTATGATCCGGGGTTCCACGGAGAGCATCGGTGCTAGCATTCCGCTTGGCATGGTAAGATGGCTCCTGCTTCTCGTTTCGATACTCGTCTTCCATAACAAACACGTTGCTTCTGATCTTGAGAAGTTGATCCCAGCCAATCTTGGCAGTCATCTCGGTGAGAATGCTGTATGCCTGCTTGAATGTTCCCCGATACGCAGCGGCGCGAAGACCAAGCAGGCTTGGGTCTACCTGCTCAGAAAACCGCGAATCAGGCTCGCTGTCGATTTCGTCCAACCTTGTCTCTGGGAGGGTCGGTAGGTTGACGTCTTTTGGTTCCGGCATGACAGGCGCATCCTTGTCCTGATATGTGAACATGGGGCACGAGTTGAGGATGGTCAAGGCGTTTTCCCAATCCTCCATCGCAACGTAGACCTGGGCCAGTCTTGCCCAAGTGCCGAACTCACTGGGAGCGGCGATCGTACTTCGGTCTGCACAGCCAAGAGCCATACGTAATCTTTCCTCCCTCAGCTCTGGAGTTGGAGCAGTTTCGGCCTTCTTGAGAAGGAATTCGGCCTGGGTATCAAGCATAACATAATCCATGGGTGATTCCTTGAGGGCCTCGTACAAGACACGGACTCCTTGCACCTCCTCGTTGCCCATGAAGAGCACCCTTGCCAGTAGCGAAGCAACCTCAACGTTTTGCGACCGAAGCTTCTCGAAGAGGTTGATACCGGAAGTATGGCGTCCTGTTGTAGAGAAATACTTTAGGAGTCCGGCTGTCAAGTGGTTAGAGACATTGTTTGGCACCTGCACCACGGAGTCGGAACCAAGTTGCCAGCCTATAGGAGAGTCAGTAAATCGTGTCTATCCAGAGTGGACAACTGGGGAATGTTACCCCTGAAGAAGAGCTGCTCGGCAGCGCTGAGGAACTTGTGTTCGGTCTCGGTACTGGTAACCGGGTTGAAACGCCGGACACCCATGATCTTTCTGATTGTCTCGCCGCTTCCATCGTCGGCATACGAGTATGCMCGGAGAACACTGCAGAGGTATGTTTCGAGCCAAAGTTCGTCGGTCGCCTTTCGTTTTTCGCCCCGCTCGTCAACGCAGTAACTCTCCACGGAGCCGGGGAAGGGGGCGTGTACGCGCATGTCGACGCGGGAAAAGGCATTGTAACAGCTGAAATGAGTATTTGTCAGGAATAGCTCAGGACGCAGTCGGCCAAAGAGTGGTATTACCAATAAGTGCCTTCGACGGTTTTGGCAGTGGCGGAATGGCCAAACTCCTTGTAGGTCAGGGTGTTGATGTAAGCCGCCAAACTGGCCGAGGAAGACGCGTCGACGCCGGTGACATGGTGATAGACACCATACTGATAGATCCGCAAGTCAGCGATGGCTGTCGTGTTTTATATGAATGAAGTCGGAGAGACTGGTACGTACGTGCTTTCCGGGGTTCTTCAGGGGTTGCTTGACAAGGTGGACGAGATCTGGGGGGCCAAGCTCCCTGAGTGAGCTCAGAGACTCGGTACGAGTGTCAACCGCTTCATGCAGTATCTCTTCGGTGATCCTGTGCGCAATCAAACGTTAGCTTGCTTCGGCCTAGGTGCGCTTGTTTGAAGAACCCAAGACAAAGGGTTGACTGTAACTCGGAACGGGCATCACGAACTCGGGGACAGCTGGCGCAACCATGGTGAGGGCGATGAACCGCCAGGCTGCGGGCGGGATGTTGTTGGTTGGGTTACAGCGATTGCACAGGCGATCCGGCGGCGCAATTGCCGTTGTTATCGAAATATGTCGTCGACAACGTAACAGTCAGGCGCCCTGTTTGTCGTCCAAGGTCAGGACGAAAACGGGAAGATGACGGAAGATGGGATCGCCGACTTGGTGGTTCGGCCTATTCACAGCTCCGGGCTGTTTTGAGTCGAGGTTCGTGGGATTTGGTGCTTGCGTTCCAGTGGGGGAACTGCTTCTGGCGTCGGGCCCGGCCCATTGAAGCGGAAGCTCAACCCAGGCACCTCACCTACGGCAGGAGCTCCAGCTCACCCTGCAGCTTTCAAGGAGCACAGGCCACATGCCCATTGTTTCTGGTCGGCCATCCCTGCTGTTTCATGCATCGCCACATTGGTGACGGGAGCTCCCATGTGCCTGCCGTGATGGAGTGTGAACCCTTCTGGCACAGCATGGGGCGCACTAACAATTAATTTACCTGGCATTCTGGCAGTGCAACAGCGCAATCGCGTCTCACTTTGGCTCAGGTCGCGACTCTGACGACTAACTTCGACGACTCAACCGGGCAAGACAGTTGCTTCTCCGCCTCCTTGGCCGACATTCATCCACATTGGGCTTTGCCGTATATCACACCCGGCATCTCTATACCGTTGCGTCGTCACTCTTATCACCAAACAACCGCATGAAAAGAGTATCGATCCTGGCAACATGGTAAGATTGGCCGATAGCTTGGAGTGTCATGGACCTGCTAACTTTCGAGTTTCCTGCAGCCAACCTTTCAGGCGATCAACGTCGAGCCCGAAGAGAACGTCGATGAGGAAATCGATACCACCAAGCAAATTCAAGTACATATTGTCTGCCCGTCATGATTCTCGCCAGCTCGGCCGCTTATACAACTCTTGTGACAGGTCGATGATGCCTTGAAACTATTCCAGAACGCCCTCAAGCTCCACGCCCAAGGGCCCCGATTCTTTGACGAAGCCTCCGACGCCTACAATGCCCTTTTTGAGTCCGAGATTTTCAGATACCCCGAGAGCAAGACCGAGTACGAGCGCACCGAGGAGCGATCAGATGGCACTCTTGTCGTCGAACCCACCCTTGCCCAGGGGCTGGAGGTCGGCGCTGCCGATGTAGATGGGATTGCCAGCACTCTACCGCAGACCTTATACCTATCCTTCAAGAACCACGGCCAATTCATTGTCGATCGGATCAAACACAAGGCACGGGCCAGTAAACAGGGGAGCGAGTTCGATTATGACGATCCTGCCATTCAACATGACGCCAAGGAAGCCCTGGACGAGTTCAGCGCTGCCCTCGATTATGATCCGTCCGATGCCGACTTATGGAGGAAAACCGCGAGGGTTGCCGCTTTTCTGAAAAGTGCACGGATTAGTCGTTACAGTCTGGAGGCAGCTGTGGAATTGGACGATGATCCCGCTGTTACCGATTTCGAGCCCCCTTCGCTCGCCGAAGGATTCGCTGGCGAACAACTCAAACGACAACTCGAGGTCCTGGACGACAAGATGGCTCTAAGTCACCCTATCATGAAGGCATTCCGCGAAAAGGGTCTCCCCAAATTCTTGGAGCGCTACCTTGACCCGATCCCATCCCTCCCGGACTACACAAAAGCAATAGCTGCCCCACGACCGGATCCTGACAAGGTCAGCCAACCCCGTCTTGTCATGAATCTTCCGAGCTACTCTTGGACTGAACTTGGTATTGCGTTGGTTCACTTCGTGGCGGAACATGGCTTTTCTGGTCAAGCCATCACTATCCAGCTACCGGAGGGAATCGTTGAAGATGAAGATGTTCAGATGGAGATTGATAAACAGCTTCAGCCTCCTGAAGAAAGCACACAGGAGGAGACGGCGGCTGAAGCCATTCCGGCGGAGAAGTCTGAGGCCCAAGACACCGAAGAAGCCGAATCCAGCGTTAGAGAGACCAAAGTCACTATTGTCGAAGAACCCAAGGCAACGGATCAGCCTCAGAAGGATCGAACATCTTCGTTGCCTACAAGGAAACGTTCGCAATCTGCCGCTGGTATACCGGATCCAGCAGATGAGGAGAAAGGCGAGACCAAGAGGAGCAAAAGAACGAGGCGGAGGGACACTGCACCGGAGGAGGTCATGGACCCTGCCACGCTACTCGCCACCCAGCTTCAGCCCTTCCAAGCCGCCGACCAGAACCTGTTTCAAATGACCAAAAATCTGCTCGAAAATCTGGGGGTGACAGACCGAGATACTCTGGATAGGATAACCGAAATCCTTGATTCCTGTGCTTCGGATGATCGAACAAGTAAGATCCAGAATCCTGCAACAACGGACTTGCGTGAGGCGATACTCCATTTCGACCAAGAAACCGCAAGCATCCTGCTGGACGGTAGGGAAAGTCCGCCACTTAGCCTGTCTGCTTTCCTAGAACACTCAAAATCACCATCCCAAAGGGCCGCCGAGCCGCCCCAATTCGACGACGTACGGAATATTCGTGGTTTCGTTACGAGGATGAACTCGGGCTGGAACACGATTCAGGATGTCGTCTATGAGTATGTCAAGGCTCTTGCAGAGGGCTACTCGACAGAAAAATGGTCAGATCAGATGAAGGTCGCCGTTGTCCAAGTCATTAGTCGCTTGGACGAAGGAATCTACGAACGGGTTGTTTACGACCTCGAGCAATGGCAGTCGAGCGATGTGAGCAGGCGCCAGCCTTTTACAGATATTGTCGATCTGGTTCACATGCTTTTCGAGCTGCATCTTGATGTGTACGAGCGGATCACGAACCCTAACAGCGTCGTGGAGCAAATTACGCGGACTAAAGCGAGGATAAGATTGGGGAGGTGGTGGGATCTAGCTATGGAAGTTAGCCGACGACGCTGTCTCGAAGCCGATGATGCTTTGACACTCCGCTTCCTTTGGGCAGCTGTGGTTTTCATTACCGTTACCGAAGGTGTACCCCGCGAACACATCCTGAACTGCTGGCATACTCTGCGCGATCACCTCGCGACAACTTCGGTCCCCGATATCGTTCTGCCAAACAACGCTGTGATGCCGGAGATTTCGGTGGCCGCTGCCGATCGTGAAGTTAGTAAGCTAACAACCATGGAGTTCTTCCTGGGCCTTTTCCAAGAAGATCAGGGCGACCCCGTGTCCGTCATCGACACTTTGGAGCCTGTGCTTAATCCTGAATCAGTCTGCATCAACAGCTCAGCTGCTTCGGACCCTACTGAAGACGCAATGGACGAAGACACCGAGGCTGCCGGAAACGTGAAGTCCATCAAAGATTGCGCCAGCCAAGGACTGCAAGATCTGTGGAATTTCATTGAGAAGAGCAGCACTGATCTCCGGTTGTTGCTCTGGTCGAGGCTCGGCGACGCCTACGGTAAAATCAAGTACACCACCAAGCAGTTCTCGTGCTTCCTACGGAGTATTGAAACTATTGTACACGATTTTGAGCGGGATGACTACGTCAGCACACCACAAGCAGCCCGAAAGGAGTTGTTCATGACAATGCTCAAGGCCTTGGATGACCAAATCATTCAGTCGTTGCATCTGGCGCTGAATCACAACAATTCCTTCGACATCATTGATGAGGAGCACATCAAGACTACATCAGCCGCTCTCGCCAAGGTCAACTGTCTTCTTCACATTGCTGCTATGTACGAGGATGAGGGCAGTGTAGGAATAATCCAACCACCGGCAAGCGGATCTCCAGCTGCATCATTTCTAAACAGACTTCGGGAGATGCAAGTGAGAACATGGTCCCTGCAATACACGGTTTTGAAGATGGGGATAAATCTTCACCCAGATATCTTCCCGACGCCAGAGAATGATCTGGCCGATTATCTGGCCGCCGTTCACCAAGTCCTAGGTCTGCGGAAATACTGCAAGTCTTCCAACAAGATCTTCCTCAAGATGATGCGGGTCGAGCTCTTGAAGCTGAAGAATATCGAAAATTGGGAGGACTACCTTGGTCAGGTCCTCTATGACCTTCATGGCCTCAAGCTGGGAGTAGGAATCTGGGACGTCCAGGAGCATGACTGCCCACCTGAGAAGCTCGAGAAGCGTCAGGCATTGGCGATGGTGGAAAAGATCAGCTTGCTTGCCCACCGAATGACAATGAAGGACTTGTTGAAGTCGGACCTCAAGAACACTGTCGAATCGATGCAGCAAGCTATTGGCTCTGCCAAGTCAACAGCTCAAATGATGCACAATCATCGGAACTTTAACGAATATCTGAAGACGCCGATTCACCCCTTGCATTTGTACAAGGCCCTTACCGGCAATGTGGACCTAGATGCAGTCACTATCAACACGCCAGACAGTGCACCCGCAAAGCACGGTTGGTTCTTCTTGCTGGGCATGATTGCTCTTACCAAGTTCAAGGGTGTAGACCTCAACCGCCGCCAGACTCCAGGTGCCCTGGACGATTTACGCATCGCAGTCACCTTCCTGCGATTACAGCTTCAGTACACACCAGACAGATGGGATGCCTGGTTCCGTCTTGCCGAATGCTTCGACTATGAGTTGGATGATATGGTTCTTTGGACCGCCGACAAGATGAACAAGGACAGGGCAGACCTTGTCAAATTTCAACGGCAGTCGATTCATTGTTACACTCTCGCTTTATCGCACTCATATGCCTCGACCTCAGATTCCAACATCTACGCATTGTCCGAGGGAGATACTGAGGCGCTCTATGACCTATACCACGAGTTTGGCATGCGAATGTACGCATCGAGCCGCGAACCATTTGCCATGGAGCCCTTTATGCATTCAGACCAGCACCGATTCTTCATTGAGACATCGGGCAATGGTACTTACAAAGAGATACTGCATAATCAGATGTCGGACTACCAAGTTTGGAAGTTCGCCGCGAGTTTGTTCCGGAAAGCCATGGCTGGCAAGCCCAAGGACTGGAAGAATCCATACATGATAGCGAAGTGTTTATGGAAGATGTACCAGAAGCCGGCGGAGGAACTCGATGAAAAGAATCGCCGCGGCCGACCGACGGTTCAAGCAGTCATCAAGGCTTTGGAGAAAACTGTCGAGATTGTTCGGGCGTTACCCAAACCTCGGCACGGCCAGGATCCGATTCTTGAGCCACACTATAAGATCCTATCAGTCATCAATAAGCTTGTTACCCGCGGGGATCTCCCTCGCCAGGATGCTGCAGACATCCTGCAGCGACAGCCATTCGCTCCTGGTCGCGGTGAACAGGTTACGCTAGAAAACGATGAGGACTGGCATGAGTACATGCTCAGGTACATGCGTCACTTGAGGGATAAGGACAAGTCAAACTGGCAGCATCGTATGATCATTCGCCATGCTCGTCTTTTGTTCGATGGAGACGAGATTGAAGATGAGGAAGATGAGGCAAAGAAGGAGGCAAGCAAGGAGGCTGCTTCCAAGGCCTTTGCTGTTCTGCGGGAGAACATGTTCACCAAGACAATGGTGATGAACGTCTGGAAGTGTGATGCTGAACGCCCCGGTCGTCATCATGTCTACACGGAGCAATACATCCGGTATATGGCCCGGCTGTTGGCCGTCATGAATGACAGAGCCAATCTCGAGGCCGTGCTGCGACGCATTCGGAAGAAGGGGGTCGACTTTTACCATTTCAACGAGCTTTGGCAGCATGGTGTGCAGATTTACCTCAAAATGATCCGAAAGGCGTTCGACATTCCAGCAAACGATGAGGATCCCTTTAAGAACGTTGCACCCGAGGACTTTGAGGCTGTGGCTGAGAAGGTGGTGGAATGGGTCATCACGCCAGAGGCTGAGAATCATGCCGCCCTGAACGCCATGAAGGAAGCGATCGAGCTCAAGAAACTGAACGCCAATTTGATGAAAGCTGGACCGATCGATGACTTGATCAATGATTGCTACTCGATCATTCACCATGAGTTGGTTCCTGAGCGGGCTGCCTCAGAGGCACCACAAGTCGGGGACGAGCATAGCCGGGCTGGTGATGGAGAGTCACCCCAGAAGCCAGCAGAAGGGGAGGAACCCAAGTCCATGACCCTCAGCATCCTGTCGGCTCTTCAGGAGAGAGAACGTGCTGCTGTTGCTTCAGGCTCCCTACGGGCCCCGTCCGAACAGCCCGACAAGATGTCAGAAAAGCAACTGTCCTTCAATGGAGATGTCGCCCACCGCGGTCGCAAGCTTGGCGTTCGGAGACCCGATGTCCTACGGAAGGCCGAACAAGCCGTATTGAGGGCCGCAGAAGGCCCACCGAAAGCCTTGTCCGGCATCACCAGATCATCACGAAAAGGCTCCGCATCTAGTGGTAGCGGAAGGAAGGATCAGACAACCCGTGATGAAGGCGCTGATGATGACAACGATGAGACAGACGAAGATGTTCCTCGCCATGGTGACGAGGATATTGAGATGAAAGACGCCGATGATGAAGACAACAACCGCCCCCGCAGTCGCCGCAGCAGAAGAGGACAGGACGATACCCACATGGCCGACGATGAGCATGAAGAAGAAGAAGCCATGTCCTCTCCTCCTGGTAGCGTCCACGACTCGGCCGACGATGAGAGCGATCTCAGTGATGTGCCGGCTGACTATGAGGATGATATTCCCCCATCGCTGCTATTCCCCAACCTGAGGCGGAGCGTCGATGCCTCTGCAGCCACTGGTGCTGCTGCCGCGTCTGCTACGACCCCTATTACTCCCGGCAGACCTACGATATATAGTTCGAGCTCGGAATCAGGCAGCAGTAGCGCTGACGAGAATGCAAAATCAGAGCCAAAGCGGACGCCAAGGAAGCCGAGCTGGCATAAAAGCCAGGCAGCCGCCAGAGCTCAGCATGAGCATAATCAGCGGCCGGGAAGCGACAGCAGCAGCAGTATTGACCATCATAAGCCTGCGACCGAGGGTGGCTCAATAGGACCAATGAGGTGGGGGTTGAAGACCGGCAGACCTCGCAATGGGAGTGGTGCTAGTGCTTCTGCTGTTGTACATGAGGTACCCGAGACGGAGGATGCTGAAGACGAGGAGGAAGATGAAGTGGAAGGGGACGTCGAGGATGAGGGTGACGATGAAGGTGAGCATGAGGGTGTTGAAGAGACTGTGGAGGAAATTGGAGAAACGGAGGAAGAGGGAGACGAGGATGTAGATGAGGAGATGGAAGATGCGGAAGGCGAGGAAGAGGTTGAAGAGGGCGAAGAGGATCATGAAGACGATGAAGGTGCTGAAGTGGAGGAGGAGGAAGAGGATGAGGAAGATGAGGAAGGAGACGATGCCGTCGAAGACGAGGAAGATGTAAGGCCAGGCGAGCATGAAGGTGATGTAGAGGAAGGAACAGAGGAAGAAGAAGAAGGGGGTGAAGAGGCAGAAGACGAAGAAGGCGAAGAAGCAGAAGATGACGAAGGTGATGAAGAAGAAGGAGAGGAAGGGGAGGAGGAGGAGGAGGCAGACGAGGAGGCAGACGAAGAAGAAGGCGAAGGCGAAGAAGAGGAGATTGGGGATGAAGATACGGATGATGGGAGCGAGCATGACAGTGCAACAGGGGTGAATTAGGGGTCTCTACTTGTATCGTCGTTGGGGTCGCTCGACTCAAGCTCAGGGTCATCGAGCCCTGACGAGCTTGACGAGTGGTGGCGCGGGTGATCCCAGAAGAAGGAACACGCACCAAACGTTGGTAATGGCGACGCTGGGCCTGGAGTAGATGTCTTTTTAAGAGTTTATCGTTACGAAGAATGGGTCTTGACTAAACAAATCATTGTTGTTCAATTTTTGTCCCATTGCGGATGTTCATCCCTTTCATGCTTCTCATCCGATGTACTTGTAATGATCTTATGTTATCCTTCCTCACCTGGCGGGTAGTCGCTACTGTCGGTAAACAGCGAACCCTAACCCCCCGTGTGCGGCCTCTTATCTTCTATCCAAAGTGTCCTGAGTGTGCCTGCCGGAATTCCGGTGAGGGCCTTAATGGCCCAAGCTCTTTCTCGTCCTAGTGTACGTAAACATGCTGGCGTTGCATCGCCCGCGGCAGGGGCGGCTCCGCTCTGGATGCCACCACAACAACCCCATAATGAACCGCCCTACCGGTCTTGGCAGCATCGTGGAAGCCTTGCCGTGGAGCGCTGCAGCCTTGACGACGGAGCTCTCTTTCTCTTTCGTGGAGTCCTCTTTCATCCATTCATCATCTTCTCTTTCCCAATAACAACAGCGTATTAGAGTGTCAGTAGGCAACAAGAACATCACATCTCCCACCACCATAAGATACCCTTCGTCGCGTCGTCAGTTTCTGGTTATTTTGCCTTTTTCCCCGAGCCAAGAATACCTCACCAGCCCACTTACCCCGCCATCAACACAAGCAAGCAAACAAGCTTATGCACGCCTTGTTTGTTAGCCAACGTCACCGCCATCGGTCGCTTTACTAGTCATTTTGAGTCTCACAACTACTAAAACATCTTGAGGTGGTCACAGCATCTGAAGTTGAATATCTCTACTTCTTATCCGTCCTCACTTGATCACCAGTCATCGTGGTCCTTTCAGTACTACTTCTCTCGGTCGAGCGTGTTACCTACCAGCAACCATGGCCTCCACGAAGCGCATCGCGAAGGTATGTATACATCAATCACATCTTCCTTCCACCCCATTCAAACCTGACCCCCTCCCCTTTCAAGACCACCCAACTAACCCACCCCTCCCTCCCCCCAGGAATTCGCAGACTGCACCACCGCCCCACCCCCGGGAATCTCCATCACCCTCCCCTCCGACGCCGACCTCCACACCTGGCACGTCACCGTCACCGCTCCCCCCAACTCCGTCTATGCCCCCGGCCGCTTCGGCCTAATCCTCAAGCTCCCCGTCGATTACCCCTTCAAGCCTCCCACGATCAACTTCACGACACGCATCTACCACCCCAACATCACCAACGACTCGCTGGGGAACATCTGCCTGGGCCTGTTGAAGAGCGAGAACTGGAAGCCCGCGAGCAAGATCATCAACGTGCTGGAGGCCGTGCGGAATATCCTCGTCGAACCGATGCCGGACGACGCGCTCGAGCAGCGCATTGCGGATGAATACAGGAGGGATAGGCCCGAGTTTGAGAAGAATGCGAGGGCGTATGTGGAGAGGTATGCAAAGGGAACGGTTAATTTTGTGCAGGCTCCTCCGGAGGATAAGAGCAAGAATAGTGGTGCTGCTGGTGCTCCTGCGGGTGCCACTGGTGCTGCTAATCCTGGTCGCGCTGCTGGTAGGCAAGGAGGTGCTGGTTCTGGTTCAGCGTCCCGCCCTGCTCCACCTGCGTAGGGGCAGGGGCGTAGGTGATGGGTGGCTACTAGATGTCACACTTCTTTTTTCATCCGATGAAGCTGTCTAATACGAATCATCATGGCCGAAAGTATTCAACAACAGCGATGTGGTGCGTAACGGGGATGGGAGGTTGTTGACAACGCTCGTTAAACGGCATATGTGCGACAGGATTGGAAGGACTAGAGAGAGACCGGGTATTTGGCAAGCTCTACCAAAGTCACTGGACTTGGTGAATGAGGCTAGCATTGGGCTGGAGATGGTTGTCGAAGGGAGAAATGCTCAACCAGAACTGAATGTGGCGATCACTGGACGCCTGGGTTGGTCTGGAAACTGCTAGACATCAACGCAAGACAAGGCCGATAGTGATAGGTATCATTGATCGTGGCCATGAATAGTGGAGGAAATACATCGAACTGGGCTCAGCTGAATGAATGATGGAGCATGCTTTATTAGGAGGCACATAGCAATGTTTAATGCGGA
The DNA here is from genome assembly GCA_009805235.1 of Neurospora pannonica FGSC 7221. NCBI lineage: Eukaryota > Fungi > Ascomycota > Sordariomycetes > Sordariales > Sordariaceae > Neurospora > Neurospora pannonica. The sequence goes on from RANY01000107.1 coordinate 23,349, forward strand.
AAGCCCGGGAAATTAGATTTGAGGGCGTACATAGCGAGCGCCCCAAAAAAAAAATCATGGTCACAATTATTACCCACTTCTGCTCCGTTCAAGTCATGCTTAATTGTAGTTCAACTTACGCAATATGCAATATGCTTAATGCTTATGCTATGCTATGCTTTCGAATCTCGAACTTGTCCCCCTTCATAGCAACTCCCTCTTCCTAAGCTCTCTTTTCTCTTTCCCTTTCCCTTTCGCCTTAAACCTTGACCATATGTGACCTTGATTGAATCCTTGCCTTGCCTTGCCTTGCCTTGCCTTGCCTTGCCTTGCCTTGCCTTGCCTTGCCTTGCCTTGCCTCCTTCTAAAAACCGTTCCGCGTTTTTTTTTTCGATCCCCTCTTCCTCTCGTGTACATACAAACGCAAACAATCAAACGAACAAAAAAAAACAAGCGCCGCAACCGCTTCCCGACCGCCCAAAGAACATATGGACAAAGGAAAAACATAGGGAGGTGCGCCTCTGCAAGAGGATGTGATTGGTAGTGATGGTACTGTGCATAGTGATAGTAGAAAGAAGAAGATTATAGCCATCACCCCAAGAAAAATGGTCTGAACGGCCCCTCCCTTGACAACGAAAGGTATTTGATCAAGAAAGAAATAACAAGAATGGCGAGTCATGACAACATCAGCAAAAAAGATAAAGTAGGTGATAGTGTAGACAAGATAAAAGGGAATCGATGGGGGAAGACGTCAAGTCAGCCGAAGTAGATGGGTTGGTAGAGTGTTGTTGTTGTATGTGTCTTTGTTGTGTTGGAAAAAAGGCTAAACCCCCTTTAAAGGGTATATGATATGATATGCCCATGGTGGTATTGGAAAATTACAATAGGTAAAAGGCACCGCCTGAGCGGGGAGTTATACAGAGCGGAGAGAAAAAAAAGGCTAGTATTTGGTTGGGTATGATGCCAGCAGATAGATGATGGAAGGTTGAATGACATTCGAGTAAGAGTGGAAAGGAACATTTTTCTGCTCAGTAGTTCAGTAGCTTCCCCTCTCCAAGTGGTTATGGTTATGGTTATGATGAGCGCCTCCGCCGAGGTTCAGGTTCAGAGGACCAAGAGCAAGTATGGACACGGGCCGAGGTGCACACTACATCACCTCATCCGCCCTTGCCTGTTCACGATCCCTTCTTCTACTAAACAGCGTTCCGCCCTTCCGGTTGCCGTGGCCATCGTCGTCGGCAGCGAGGTCCAGCCCAGCAGCCTGCGACCTGGACGCCGGGTTTCCAACGTGAGCAGCCGTATTCAGCCGGGGTCCAACCTCGCTAGCGGCCTCCTGCAGGGCCCTCCACTTCTGGATGTTTTCGCGTCGTTCCTGTCGCTTCTCCTCCACCGCCTCCTGGGTCAGGTGTCCGATGCCGTTGCGCCGCTTGTAGCAGGCGTCCATCAGCATGTTGCAGTCGATCAGCCGCCGGGGGAACGCCTGCACCACACCAAACATCTCCATCGGATCCTGGACCGCCCTGATCTCGTTCTCGCCGAGCTTGAAGATGGTGAGGGCGATGCGGAACAGGGTGCGAGAGCCTTCGTAGAAGAACACATCCCAAACGCGCAGCACGGTTTCGATTGGGAGCGTTCCGATAAAACACGACATGAACCAGGCCGTCATGCACAACGTGATGGCGGGAAGTCGGTTGGGATCGCTAATGCTGAGGTTCTTGCCGCCGTGCCTCACGCGGTTCCCTAACCGGTGTCTTCTGCTGGGATTCCCTTCAAGCTCGTCTCCACCGATTTGCTTCCAGACGTTAGGTAACGAATCCTTCAACGTCCCCATCAGTACGCCAAGATCGACCTTGGAGCCTTCCAAGCTCATTTCGTGCGTCCCCGGTAAGTAGACTCGCGTTATGACGTTCAACAACCAGAATGCCTGCTCTTCGGTCTCGACAAACAAAAGAAGCAAACCGGCCAAGAAGTTTAGTGATTGACAGTAGCCGATCCGTGGATTGTACAAGGCGAAAGCATGGAGAACGCGGCGTAGAGAGCTGATAATCTCGGGCTCTTGGGCAGGGTCGGCCGGTTGGGTGACGCCCGGAATATGTCCACTAGCAGCCTGGCTATCACCGCCGGGCGTTGTCGATTGTGGTGGTTTGAATCGTACGTTATCCGGGAATGTTCGGTGTAGATCCTTCTCGATATCCTCGCAGATCAACGGCTTTACTTCAACCCTCGCACCCGGCAGCTTGCCTGGCCCTTTCGGATCTAATCCTGCACGCCTGACCAAGTCATCGTATACACCCCTGTGCTTGCTGAGAAGTGCCGGTCCTCCGGCGTAATAGAACCAAGCCGCGCCGCGCCAGTCGGGCGGAATGCCTTTCCGGATAAACCTTTTGGCCTTGGTGCTTCTTGGGGGAAACCTGTTCGGCCTGTCCGTCATGAGAGAATTATCCTTGAGAAAAGCAATCCATTTTCTCCTGCGGCGTGCCAGGTATTCGCTGTATTGGGCGTCCCAGGCATCATACTGCTGACGAGTAACGTTGGCATTGGCTTTTCGAAAACCGTATCGATCACGGCTACCCGGTTCCTCCGGTGGTTCGACTGGCATATTCGCTGTTGGAATCGGTGTAAGGATGGCGCGATATTGCTCCTCCTCCTCCTCTTGTTCTTCCGCGTCATCAAGGTCGGGGGTATCCATTGGTTCCATCGACTCCATCGAATCCGTCGGTGCCGTGGGAGCACCTGCCGCGGCGGGTTCCTGGGCCTGCAAATCAATTACATTATCGCCATCCATTAACTTGGCCGAGTCGTGCTTCGCCGGGTCCTTAGCGTCAGATTCCTGCCTCCTCCTTTCCATAGCCTCCTCGCTTACTGATTCCTGTCTCTGCTTCTCCATATACTCTGTGATTGACTGTTGCCTTTTCCTCTCCATGTCTTCGCTGATTGCCAAGCCAATGTCCTTTGGCAACGAGTTCATTAGTCCCGATTTCCTAAGATTGAAGTTGGATTGCCTGGCAGATTTTCGGGATATCGGTCTCGCTCCAGGTAAAGGCAGTGGCTCGTCGTGCATCGCCTCGAAGATTTTAGTCGTCCGGTCGGTGTCGGGGTCCGAATGGCTGGTGGTGGGTCGGGAGTTTTCCCCCAGGGGAAATACTCCGATGTCCGGGTCAAAATGGTCGGTATCGTCCAGAAACCTTCGGCTTTTGCGGAATCCGATGTTTTCAATCTCCGAGTCGTTGAAGCCCCGCTCGTACATGACCATCACGTCCTCGATGCTCGGGCCGTCGTCGGCTATCGAATTTGTTCGCCAGCTCGCGCGAGCATAGCCATTAATGATGGATTGCTCAGTGATACTGTGGGTGGTTAGAATACTGCAACGCTCTCCAGAGTTCGTAGCAAATGGAGAGCGAAAGCTTGGTGGCCTGAATTCCTCCTGTATCCACGCTGGAGGTTCGCGGGCAGCAGGCGGGTAAAAGTTGTTGTAATTGTTGTAACTGACAGGAGGCGCAGGTCGTGCAGGGAGGCCAGAGACCCCGACAGGAGGTGCAGGAAAGGGGCGCCTCATTACGGGCGGCTGGTCCCTGGCTGCGTTTTGAAGCTGGTCATTTGACGGACGTTTGGCAATCGAAGACGAAAACGTGCTTGACGAGTGCGAAGACGCAGTAGAGAAGCGGCGGTCCTGGGGCCATTGATTAGGCGCTATGTTTTCGTTGTATTGTGTCGGGTGGTTGTTTGCGGGGTGCAGGCTGTCGAACGAAGGTTCATGCTGATGCCGGATCGGAGGCGCCGCTCGGATGACGGAGATGTCCGAGTTCTTGGATCGTATAGAGGTGCTCGTCTTCCGCGGACGGGAGAAGTTCTCGACAACCATGACTGTGTCCGTGGTCGCCTGGCGAGAATGGGCAATTGACGAAGTGTAGCTGTGGGTGGGCGATGTGGGCGTTAGGGGTACTGGCGAACGGCGCATAACCTCATCGTCGATCTGCTGACTTCCTCGGCCGATTAAGGGGAATTTGCGGATGGACGGCCGTGTAGGCGACGGTTCTGGGTCTTCTCGTTCTTCTTCTTGTTGGTCACGGCCTTGGTCACGGTCGTGGTCTGAGTCTTCGGGCTCGAGCGCCTCGGGTATAAAGGGGTGGGAGGAGAGGCCGGGAAATACGGAGCGCGGTGTCAGTCTCGGGGTGCCAGTGGGTGTAGTCGACTCGGCCCGTGACCTTTGTGACGTGATGTGGTGGTTGTGGTTCGGTTGGAATGGACTCGGAGGGACGGGCGAAACATTTCTCGAGCGTGCATCGATGGAATCCCAGCGAGGGGAGGCCGGGGTGCGGTTCGGGACCAGCGCCAGGGGCACAGGCCTGTGGTGATTCATTGCATACTGGGTGCGCTGCGGGTGTTGGGAATGCTGTTCTGGTGGTGCTGAGGCTATTGCGGGCGAGATGCGACCATGTCCATGACTCCCTCGGCGCGGTTCCATGCGGATCGGGTGGTGGTTGTGGTTCAGGTGTGGTGGATGTTGCTGGAGCGGATTGTAATGGACGGGATGATGGTTGTTGTTGTGCTGATGGTGCAACGGACCTGAAGCGGCGGCAGAGGCAGCGTCGTGTTTCGGCCAGGGTCCGGGTCCAGCATGAGCCGGAAAAGGGACGGCGCCATTGGCACTGTTGAACTCTGCACTATTCGCATTCGGGCGACGTCCCCCAAAGCGTTCGTTTGGAGGATGCATCATGCTGGTGCCAAACGATGCTGTGCTGGGTGGTTTAGTTTCTGGCAAAAAAAAGAGTGGCTAGGTCTCGTCTCTAGGGATCAGTCATGTGCAGCAGCATCATCACATCCAGATTTAGACACAGACACGGCACCAACCCAGATGCCAACCCAGATCCGTATCGGCAGCTGCGTATCAACAGCAAGCATCAGGTTACCTAGGGCACTCAGTGATTGAACCGATGGACAAGAGTAGTATCGAGGACTTGGTGGTGTCCAATGGAAGCCCGAGTCCCAATGGGATGAAAGCCGAATCTGGATAAAAGTGCTAAAAAGGGCTGTTGTTACCAGACAAGCTGGGCTGGAGATTGCCCGAGTTGCTAGCTTCTCGGAAGAAGTGGAAGAAGGTGAAAGGAGTTGCTGGGCTGGGAAAGAGAATGGCCGAGAGCAGAAACCCACTCGGCTCCTCAGGTCACAATTATTTTGTTGATATTTTCGCGTCGCTAATTACCCACCCAAAATGAGGGCCGTACTGGGCCCTGGCAACAGGAGTCAGGACTGCCCCCCTCTGCATTACTGCTAACAGACAACATCCTGCCCCTGGTGGATTGCCATGTTTCTTATTCACGACAACTTTTTCAACTTGCATATTCCGGTCAACCTTCACTTCAAGTCGCCCGCTTTGGAGCCCGAGATTGGGCACTCCCCTCACTCAAAAAGGAATGTGTGTGAGCTTTGTGATTTCGATTAGCATGGAGGTTGAAAGAGAACACTGCAGCTGCTCCCAAATTCACCGTGGAAATTGTCCACTGTGCCTGAAAGTTGAGACTCTAAAATTTCTGACGTGGGATCCTGGGCCCCGTACCTGCCTGTAAGCCTGCGCGGTACCTGAATGACCGTGTGGATATGTGAGTGGTACCTGATTTGCTGACTGCTGATTGGTACCTGGCCTACGCTATTAAGCTGCAACCGTCTCCCGTCCCTTCTGGGTTAACGGTAGAAGGAGGTACCTGCGGCTTTCTTGTCTGGGTCCCGTTGACAAGGAAGACCAGCTTTCTCAAACACACACAAAAAAGAGATGTCAGGTCCGGTCCGGGCAAGGGACCAGTCCAGGGCTTGAGGGAACTTCTTCCAAGTTCCAGCCTTCCAACGCGGCGAGTGAGATCGATGTCGTGTGCTATCGTTTTATCCAAGCAACTACCCAGCTTTTCTCTCGATTCCTTCGAGAAAAAACTGGGCAAATAAGATGACGATAGGCGAAACGACACCGACATAAAACGGCTCCGTAGTACCCCTGCTCTTCGATACAGACGCTTTGAGAGCTCGTGCTTTTGCCGTCATCAAATGCATCCTCTCATTTCATTGCTCGCCTTACCTATAGTATACCTACAGGACCTGTGCAAACCCTCTTCACAAACTACAAGACAGACGGTATGTATGTATCGTGCCACGACAGCGGAGAGAACCAAGACTCGGCCTGTTGTGGAGATCAACGGGTCGGCAGCAGTGGGGAACTGGAAAGGATCGTAGCCGCCCGGCCGTTGGCACCATCACACAAAAATGCATTCCGTTCTTTTTCGTCACCGGGCTACGACGCCTGCAGCGGGTTGATATGTGGGAGATCAGTTCACATCCGATACCTACCCCGCGCACAGCTCGATAGTAGCCTCTTGTTTCTTTTGTTTTTGCCTTTAGAGCTGTCTGAAAGCAACCATTCTCAAGGTTCATTGATATGCGAGGGATATCGGGAAACGCGTGGGTGAAAGTCGGCATTGCTTTTGGGTAAAACTCTGTCTACACCACACTCTCCGAAGTGGGATGACAACGGTTGTGTGTATGTGAATCCCTTTCGTTGTCAGGGGCGGCTTCCGTTCGGACGAGGTCGTCTTTCATCTTGGCCAACTGAGAGCCACCCACACAAAGGCTTTTGAGGTACTCATGACGGCCCACGTCGGTTTGCATACTGCCTCGACAGCGCCGCAAACTAATGAGCGAAAGGCTGCCTCGACTTCAGCCATATAGTGTACAAACGGACTCGAAGCTGTCCTGGTCTGCTCGAGGCATTGTTACAGGCTGAGAGGTTGTAAAAACTTACCTCTACGCAGCACATTAACCTCCACCGTAGTAAGGGGTTCGGCCGTGGCTGGGTCGGGGCACCGGCGGAACAAACGTCGAATGAGCTAGCAATGATCGGGCAAGCTTGACTCTGAATGACACCCCTAAATAGCGGGGCGGTGGAGTGGTGAGAAGCATTCTAACATGGCCATTGGCGGCCATTTCGATCTTGTGGTCGATGGGCAGCGGCCATCCGGCGGGAACTTCCCCCTGGCCGTTGCTTTTTAAGCGAACCCCCGGCTTCGGACCACTTGGAATCTGACCCGCGATGCTGGGCTTGGTTGCTTTGTTTTCAGCTCCGAAGGAAAGTCGCTTGTGAGCGTCGCCAGTCGAGGGTCGAGTGTCGTGTACGTGTAGGTAGAGGCATAAGTTTGCCATCGAGCAACAAAGGCCCCTTTCATGAACTGACAACAGAGCAATAGAGCTGCAACTCGATCGGCATCCAGTTGCCACGTACCTAAAACAGGAAGATCTTGTCAGAGAGAGAGGAAGACAGAGAAAAACTGTCAATGTCAATCACGGATTAGGTACGTGGGACCGGGCAGCCATGATGGTCCTGAAATTGGATCAAATTCCTAGCGCTCCAACGCTCCACTCCTTCTCTTGTTTTCTCGAAATTCCAAAATCTCTTGGCCTGCGACCTCGCATCGACAGCCTGACAGCCTAGCCGTTTTCTCGTCAAAAATTGCAAATTGGCAATTCCACAGTTACGGCCGGAGGTGGGAACTGACTATCAGGCAGCCCGGCGAGTCCGTCTACTAATGCGCCTACACAATCAGCCTAGAGCTCTTTCGAATTATATGTTTGAGAGGCGCCGATATGTAATTCCAACAACGTCGACTCGATACCTACTCGACTCTCCTTTACAAAGAGGTGCGCAAAGACTGTCGTCGACGCCGGATTCGATATGAAGTCCAATCCTCCAATGTCAGCTCATGTTTTCCCCAGGCGTGAAAACATTATAAACATCCAAGACGCCTCGTTTGACATCCTGGATGAACATCACCAGTCAAAATCGCCAATGGGTAGGGGTCCAGGGGTGTGGCGTCCGCAAACGGGGCCGAGTCTGAGCTGCACCCGGATTGCAATTCCCTTTGTTGTGTACGCCAGGCGCAAGCAAACAGGTATAAGATCATGGACCCCGATGTACAGTATCGCCAATCTCACAGCATGGCTTTTCTCTCCACGGAAGTTGACACCGGCTGGCTAGCGGTTATGTACCCCAGGGTTTGCACGCATGGGGTGACGGGCAAACGAGAGAGCCACGACGGCGCCGAACGCGAACAAACCGTAAACGGACCCGGCCTGGATGACGGGTCTCGTATGTACGACGTGCCCAGTCTGCCTTCTTCGTTGCCCGTGGAACAATGGGCGGCACGACGTCGATTGCTCAGATTACTGGATGCATTCAACACTCGGTTCTGGATCTTGGGTCGAACTGTCCTTCGACGACTGCAATGGAGCGGCATGGATTTGAGGAGCGCCCCAAGGACAAGGCCGGAATGCCATAGTGCAGACTATGGAGACCGAGTATGGTCGGATGTGAATTACCACAACTGGGGCCGACAAATTCTTGTGGTTGCCATGCTGTGGACCGGCCAGCGCGTTCAAAACCCAAATGGATGATCTGGATCACCCGTTGGTATGGAACCAGCTACCCGGTAGCCGGTTGATGATACAGCATACCAGTACGTCATTTGCGTACTTGTAGGCTTGGCCCAGCTCATAAAGCTCGTAACTGACAATTCGCATTCTTGCTGTGGTCTCGGCCAGACAACCGCCGTCAGTGGTGCCTCCGTGGGTTTCATACAGATTGGGCGGAACCGGTAGGAATGAGAAGGACGGGTTCCGATCCCGGTTCACGGTTCATGGTGTCGTTTCCAGCAATGAGAACATACGCTATCCGGTAACAGCCACAGACTCATGCCGCCGGTCTCATGAGTTTGCAACTGACCGTCACTGGAGTTTCCGACATCGAACTTCTCACAAAGCCAGTGAAGCACTCCAACTTCACGTGACTGCGCGATCGAATCGATGACGTCCTCGGTGGACTAGTGTCATGCATCAACATTACACGTCGTCTGGACTGCGCGCATCACTCGAGGGCATGGCGCTGACATTATGAAAGTCGAGCGGAGTGACAACCAGCGCAACGAACATCAGATCCAGAGAAACGGAAGTCGGAAACGCGAACCCGAATCCACGAAAGAGCGGCTCGAGACTGAATGGAACAAGGGACAGAATCCGACCAACAATCGTCATCCAAAATTTGGCCGAGGTTGAGATGGAAGCTTGCCGCGAACGTGCCTTCCCAACACGTGCAGTAAACGTCACGATCAACAGCCAAGTGGGCCTTCCTCTCGTTGCGTTCTTCCAGCCACTTGGAAGGTCAGATTTGGCACTCTTGACCCACATCCAAAGTTGCGCAAGACGTGCTGTTGGTGACGCACGAGCCAGAGGAAGGCCAGAGTTCCCAGCTCAAGCAGCTTCGACCAGCTCCCCTCTTGGCGCTGCGAGTGCATTGAGTGCATGCAGCTTCTCCTGCCGTCCCCATATCTCCTGCAACGCGTGCAGCGCCCGTCCCCCCAACACGCAGGCGGAGCAACCCGTCTTTTCTCCATTGTATGGAAGCGTCCAGCACCGCCCATCAACCGGGGCGTTCGACCCCCAGGCTGACTGACAAGGGAACTTTTCCCTCCCAACAATCATTTGGACCAAGACGCTCACCGTTCCTCTCTTTGGAGGTTATCTGAGCTTTTACTATGGACCTTACCAACTTTTCACCATGTCGCCGGTGATGTTGTCTTGATGCCTGGTATTATGTTGCCCCAATTCCTCAGCTGCTGAGCTGGGAAGGAACCTTTCACTTCAAACACAATGCTGGCAGGCGTGTATGGCTGTCATGCACCATGGAAATCCAGTTCGTAAAAGGTCTCCAGAAAAAGGAAAGGTGGAAGCTCAAAACTCTCGTCGTTCCCTTGCCTATCCGCCCTCTCGGAGTCTCACGAGTCTCACCTTCTCTTTTTCCCCGAGTGACTCGCAACTGCTAGCATCATCCTCTCTGCCACCCCCCAAAAAAGCTTTTGAGGTTCTCCGCACGCGTTCCCCCTTTCTTCCCGCTGCCTCTAGCGCTACCTAGGTAGGTGTACTCTGCATGTAACACTACCAGATGTACCGTCATAGTAGCGTAGCTAAGAGGCAGGTACCTGCTAAGCTATAAATCCCCAAGTCCAGAGACCAGTGGGAACCAGGGTACGTAACGAGGTACGTAGCATCTCTCTTTGGCTGGCCGCGGCCGGTGTTAGTTGGAGCTTCCCCCAGTTCCCCAGTCAGAGTTCCCCCAACTGGTGGTGTCTGGCTCTTTACACTTCCACTTCTCTCTTTTGCTTTGCCGCCCACCAACACCCACCACCCCAGCCTTCTCCCAGTCTTTTTCTCTCTCTCTTCCTCTTTCCTCTCTTTTCCCCCATTCCCGCTACTTTTCAAACGCGTTTTTTTTACCAACTTGTGTGTTCCTGCCTCAGTCGCGACTTTTGCGAATCTCTCCGATATCGCCTCCCTACTTAATTGACCAGTCCTCAAGCCATTGAGCGTTGAATCACAATGTCTGCTACCCGCAAGAGAAAGGCTGAAGAGGAGCCCGAGGAGCTCGTCTCCCTCCCTGAGGATTCTGACGGTGAGGAGGAAGAGGAGTAAGTACTACCCGCTGTCTTTATCTTCAGCTTCATCTTTCTTTCCCTTCTTTCTGGCCGTTCTGCGATGTGCCTCGGCAAGAGGAACACGCCTTGATGAGCTATGTTGCTTTTTGCGCATTGCGGCGCGAATGCTTTTGGGTGTTGGCAGCTGAGTCGCGAATTCTGGATTGTGCGGACCGTGGTCAGCCCGAACCGCCAGAAGTACCCGATGCCATCACTTACGATGGAGGAGCAAAGAAAACATAAGCATTCTCCGCTTTTTAGCCCCAGTTCATAATGCTAACAATTGGCCCTCCACAGGTATGTCTCCACCGGCGATGAGGAAGACGACGTTGATGACGAAGAAGATGATGAGGAGTACGACGGCGAGGAAGGAGGCGAAGACGAAGAGGAAGAGGAAGAGGAGACCACAGGTAAGCCACTGCAGCCCTGCTCACTTTGCCCCTGCTAGCTACTTGTAGGCAACGTAACTGACAAACACGACCTCTCAGAAAAAGCCCCTCCCAAGAAGAAGCTAAAGACGGCAGCTGCCGAAGACGAGGAGGAAGAGGAACAAGACGAGGAGGAGGAGGGTGACGAAGAGGATGAGGATGCGGAGGAGGAGGAGGAGATCCCCGAAGACGAGGAGGAGGAGGATGCCGAGGCCGAAGAGGGCAGCCCCAAGAAGGCACAGCGCTCTGCTTCCAAGGCCGTGGATGAGGATGATGACGAGGAGGAGGTAGATGCCGCCAAGGCTGCTGCCGGTGGCGATGATAAGGAGGAGTAAGGGGGCTCATTGCCTCCCTCTCTCCTCAGTTTCACGGCCACGGCCTTCTTCGGCTTTGCCTGTCTTCTTCAACCTCATTTGCCATTGCTTGAGTTACTTGGGTTGATCTAATCGCTGGGAGTCTTCTTGGATTTGGTGCTTTTTTGGATATGGATTTGATAGGCGCCTGCTTAGAGGTGAAAAACACGAATGATGGTTACTTCTTGGGTTTGGTTGACCGATGAACGTGACGTACATATCAATCGCGAGAAGATAGATACTGCCGGGGCTAAGGTATGTAGTGCGACATCAAAACATCTCAAACATGACACCTACTTATAGGACTATACATAGCTCAAATTGGATCCGCTCCATGCGTTCACTAGACCTGTCGTCACATCGAACATGTCCAGGAACCAACCCCAACTCTTTCAGTGTCCAATAGGTAGCTGAACCGAACAGGCGCGTTGAACCGGTCCCGACCCCGGCCCCCCCACATACGTAAGGTACCGAACGAGTAAATGGTGTGCATGACACTGGACACTCCCTCTGATTGACCACTGGACTATTTTGATTCGTCTCTGTATGCGCATCGGGAATTGGGGCATTGGAGGGCAGTCCTTCGGTTCGGATGGCAAATGCCAGAAGTCCAAAGCTGGATGGAATACTGGGAGGTACGTACTATACTTCGTCGTGAGTTTCGCAAGCTGAGGCGTGTGGGTTGAAGAACTTTGTTTTTCTGAGTTGCTTCATTTTCCCACACTGCAAGAAGTCTTGATGAAGTCAAAACAGAAGATGTCACTCGTTTTTTTTCAGAATCTGTATACTCAGGTACTTGGCTTATTTGGTCACTTTGACCTTCGCTGTATCTTGTTGTGGACAGGAGGCAGGTAAGTGAGATGAGTGTTATCATGAATGTGGCTATTGATGTATTTCTTGTTACTCTATCAAGTTGCAGGACCGTCGGTTATTTTGTTATGTACCACTGGACAAGCAAGTCATGTCCTTCCCTTTCCGCTTTTCCTTTTGTTTATAACCTGGTTATTGTTAAACATTGTTACCTTCCCTGTTGTTTCTCTGGCTGTTCCAACCAAGCCAATGCCTTTTTGTTGCTTTACCTTCGTACATCTTGTGTACAGAATGCTTCACTCTTTAGTATCATTGCTGATCATGCGTGTATCATACCCAATTCAACCAAATATCCGGTAACGCACCTTCTTTTTTGACTTTGATCCTCTCTTCCACTGTCTTCTCACCATCTCCCGGCTGACTCCCTCCCTAGATCGTCACTATCGTCAACCCCCTCGCATCGCCGTCTGGCATCACTGACCTTCCCTACTCGCATTCCCATACTCATCCCACATCTTCTTCAACTGCTTCCTCTCCGCCGACAGTCTCTTATATTCGTTCTCCAGCGTCTGGATGTACAATCTCGCGCGATCAAGGACTTCCGACTTGCTGACTCTGCGTTCCTTTTCCGGGATCCCGGACTCAGTCATATCAGTACTTCTTTCCAGTGGCTGAGGTTCCTCTGTGGTGTCTGCTCCAAATCCCTCTTCACTGGGAAGGGCCCCTGAGGGAGGAAGGACTTCCAGAAGCTCTTCGAATTGAGCGTTCAGTCGGTTACGGTACTTTTGTTCTACCTTGTTGTGCTTGACGCGGGCGATTTCCTGCTGGGGACTCGCTGTATCTCGGCCCAAGTCGTCTGTGGTCATGGAACGGCTCCTGTTGTTACCTTCGAGCGTGGTAATATAGTCCATCATCGAGTCTTTGTTACCGTCATAGGCTCCGGCTTTCCGTGCTTGCTCCGCATTTGAAGTTCTTCTACTCGCCACTTTTCGTGAGTCAATCCCCTTGTCTGGCTGTTGACTTGGTTGTTGCTGTTTTCTTCTCTTGCTGGTCCTGATATGTTCCTTTCGCCCCTTTTCTTTGCCCTTTGGGTTCATCAAGTTCCCAGCGACGTCTTCCTGCACCCATAAAAGGGAGGACCGTCGGCTTGCCGTAAAACCTGGATTAGCAGCGGCTGGGAATTCCATGGTGGTAGACGGCGGACTCTGTGTTGACTCTGCGTCTGCAAACCTGCTCCCAACCACTTGCCCATCATCATCTGTCTGCGTCAGGCGATGTCGTCTCTTTCTAAGCTTCTCCTTCTTCTTGGCAGTCCCTGACACTTCTTTTGATGCTACCTGGCTTCGCTGATATGCGTTCGCATAAGTATCGACGTATCTGTCTTCCTCATTGTAGTCTCCACCTAACACAGGCTTCAACATGTCGGGTAGTGATTGCAAAGGTAATTGCGCAGTGGTTGAGCTTTCGTACTGCGATGCGTCGGCCACGTAAGGGCGCCATGCGATGTGTGCTTGATTGTAAGTTGGCCATGTATCGGAAGGGAACGAACTGGTAGCAACGACATCTGATGAATAGGCTGTAACAGGGGAGGCGGGAGAGCTCAGTAGATAAGCCGATTGAGGTGTGATCGGTATTGAGCTGGAGACAGCGAGTGCTGAAGTGGGCAGTGTCAGCCCTACGGAGCTAGTTCTATCCGAGAAACTGCTTGAGCGGAGAGGGTGTGGTATGTAGTGATCCGTATATAAGCCATGGGATTCGAACGGGGTGTGTTGTACTGGCGCAGAGCTGGTTGATGAAACCGTATAATTGTCTGTTTGCGATTGCAGAGTAACCGCGGGGGTTGAGAAGTCGGAATGAGTGAGATGTTGGTAATCTGAAGAGACATAGCCGGAGATATATGGGTCACGAGGGTGATTGTATGGTATGCTTGGATGGGTCGATGGCTGTCATACTGTCAGTTGAGGTACTTCAAAGGTTGTCAGGAACTGAAGTGTGAACTGCTGGCAGTGGTTCGATTGTGTTCTTGGCTTAGTGGCAGCGGGTAGATTTGGGGACGATGGCAGATCATATGTGAGTATCCCGGCAATATCAGGCCATGATATTGGAAAACATACCACTCTGGGCCACGGTTATCACATTTCTTCGATTTGACAGACATGGAAAAACAGATCCACTGTAGTACAGGGCTGTGTTCAGGTAAAATTTATGGGAAAGAAGCACAAAGAAAGAAACCGTGCAAGAGACCGATACTTACTTGTATATCATCATATGGATGTCGATGATCACTGTCGGATGGATGCATTGTTAAGGGTTGAGTATTTGGTTATTGCCTCGGACATGGGACTTCTTCAGTGATGCCAGGATCAAGGATGAACACTCCCTGGCTCTGGCGACCATGTTCTCTGCTACTTATAGCCCCCAAGTCTGTTCTGTTTCACAACGAGAAGGAGCCATGATATTGACTGCCGTTTTTCTGAGGTGTTTGCAAGGATAGGGCGTTGTCTGGTTCGGAGGTACTAGAGGCAGCTACGTTGCAAGTTTGCCGACGGGACGAGACGCCATCCAAGGATTGGGACACCTGACGAGGCTATCCGGAAGGGATGGGGGAGTTACTGTACCATTGTGCCCAGACTGAGAGAGGACGAGAATAGCCCATTCCGGAATTTCAGGGGATCTCATTCGGAAAGGACAGTATGCATAGGTTTCTGTCTCAACAACTGACTGACAGCAGACAGGGGGCGGCTATGCCCGGCTCCGCGCTTGTTGGCTGCTTGAGTTTCCTGTATGCGGTAGGTTCCACTTCGATTTGTGTGATGGGTTTCGCGGTTGTCGTTTCGATCATCGAAGAATCAGTCGTCGTTCTCGCTGGAACTGAGACATGTTCCTTTCCTTGTAGCCGCATATCCATCGATCGCTAGTTCCCGAAGTCTCTGTATCCAATGGTGCGCCTTGGAGCCATCGAAAATTTCTTCTATTGATTCTTCTCCGTTAGCCCTACTGTTACATACTCAGATGCTGGATTCTAAAAACGGTCTCCCATTCACCCGGGTACTAGTGCCCTCCGTCCTAGTGCACGGTAGAGGCGTTACATTGCTTCCGAACCTACCTGACAGCGTTGCGTTCCATGGTTTCTGCTATTTTGTTCTTGGACGTTGAGCTGTCATTGGCTTGCCCAGTGTAGACTTCGGGACGTGTCATTCGATTTCACCTTCAGAGTCACGCCATACGGTAAGAACCGTGGCGGACATCGGCGAGTGTGGCGTAGAGTGTTGGTCTGGAAATGCATAGTTGCAAATCATATGGCTTCAAGGCTGTTGGGGGCCAGGCACAACATATTCAGCCCCTGAAGATCAGGGAAGAACGAACATTGGCTGGAACAAAGTCCGCATGTGTTGATGAGCCACTTTAGCTGGTTCCCGGTGCCAAATACTACGGTCATAGACTTTGTTATGCGCCATGTCATCGAGAYCCAACAATGTCTTTAGAGTCGTAGTGTTTGTGGAAACAAATCCATACCTAGTCTTTTTTTTTTCTGGTCGGTTACTGTTTCTCAGATTGAGGAGTGTTGTATAATTCCACCAATGCTGCTGGAGGTCGGCAGTAAACTTCGTAACATCAACTCGCACACAAATGGCCTCTCTCGCTGGCTATCAGATAAAGACACTGCAGTCCTAAAACTTTAACTCGTGTTAGTCCTCCGATCGTTGCTGCATCGGGCTAACAGTAACGGTGATACATCTCGAGTGAAGCAACAGACACATGGCAGGCTCCTTGGTGCCACATAGCACAGCATGAACACAAACTGGGAGAACCAAAGACTCGCCGTTGGTGGTCCTTGATTGTTTTGGAGTTTGGCTTGTAGGTTGGAAAAGTAGTGTCTTGGATGGGATGCCTGCCGGTACTTACAAAGCGCCAAATGTTCAATATCTTTCTCTCCGGTCTCTTCGTTGGCGAGTATGGCACAATGTTGGATGAGGCAGATCTAAGGATGACGAGTCCATGTTCAAAAAGGGGTTAGGATAGGAGAAGTGTCCCTTGCGGTTTCTGGTGAAGTGTCTCCCGATATTCTATCTTGCGTATGTACCGGGCGCGGTTGGCTTGTGACTTGTGATGCATGCAGCGGTTGAAACGCATCATTGGTACGCTTCTCCCAGGGGAAAATGCCGTTCAGACTGGAGCTGACGAACTACTGCAGGTCTGGAAACAAACATAGTGGCTCGGGAAGCGGTTGTGAACCTGTCATTGATCGAGATGCTCGTCGGGTGGTCGGGTAGCTGCATTCAAGTCTTGGAGTTCTATTAGCAAGGCTCGCAGTTTATGCGCGGGATGGAGATTCGGATGCTGTACTCGCCGGTTCTTCCTCCCGCCACGCCCACTTCCATCCTCGGTGGAATATCTGTGACCGCATTCCAGGTTTCGACAATGTTCGAGTGCTGGATTATTCGCCGCGGATGCTGCAGCTTGACGATTTGTGATAGAAGGCGCTGTCGCGAAGGCGTAAGATGACCACTAGACGTTGGAAACTGGGAACTTGATGAGAGGGAAGAGAAGTGTGGCTCGGACTTCAAGTTTGAAGTCGAGCTTGAACTCCGGTGGCGCGCTGCCGCGCTGTGTCCAAGGACCGACCAGGCTGCAGGCACTCACTTGCTGGTCCTTCATGTGCAGGCTCTGGTCGTTCCTTCGAAGTCAAGGTACCGTACGTGAGTGTAAGGGAGGTAGTGGTGAGAAAGCTCTCTCAAAAGAAGGAGCGATGGGATAGTTTTCGGAAGGAAGAATATGGCCCAAAATGGAAGTGGAAGGAAGCACCCGTGTCCTTCGGGACATTCATCATGACTAGGCAAGTACCACCTACTCCTTATTTCGTCAATAATAAGCAGCTTGGCTCGCACAATTCCACAAACAGAGCCCATAGTATGGAATGTCAAGCCAGTCTATCACATATCATTCACGAATTTCTTGTGTTCAATATGTACCCCAAAGTATTATGTATTCATTGAGCCTAAGCAACGGATGAACCAGTGTCCCAAGCTTCCTGAACAAAACCAAGGTACCCAAAATGGACCCCAGATTGACTCCATCCTCCAGTGTTTCTTCCACATCGAGACCTTTTGAGACTTTGTGTCCAAGTAGGGCAACCGTCACCGCGCCTCCCCCATTCAGCATCACCAACGGAAGGGAAAGACCTCTTCATCCCAGCCATTGCTTCACTCCAACACTCCCACCTCCCCCATTCCCCACCTAAAACAGCTTATAAGTCTCAATAGCCTCATCAAAGCTCTCAAAGATGGGCACAGTCAAGCTCTTAGCAAAGTCCTGGAACTGCTCCGGGATCTTAGAAACAATAGCCTCGCTCATCTCCTCAGTCGCCTTCTTCTCGAGCTTGAGGTTAAGCAGGATGGTTGGGCTCAACAGAAGCTTGTCGAACTTGGGCTTGCTGGCGATGATGGCGGTAATGGTCTGGTTGACCGAGGTGGCGAGGGTGGAGGTCTTTTGGCCGACGCCCAGGGCGCCGAGGGTGTCGAGCTCCTCGGAGGCTTCCGCAGTCTTGGTGCCGCGGTTGATGTTGGCGAGCAAGGAGGTGCTCTCGCTGACGATGGGGATCACGGTCAAAAGCTTGCCGTTCCACGTGTCGACGTAGTTCTTGAGCTTGAGGGTCGACAGGTTGATGGTGTCGAGGGCGGTTTGGATGGAGGCGGCGTCGGCGGCGACGGTGGAGGCCAGGATGGCGACCGGGGCGAGGAGGGTGGTGAACTTCATTTTGAAGGTTTTGAGAGTGAAGTTGGTGGTTGGTGAAGGTGAAGATAGTGAGTGGATAAGAGGAGTTTGGAGGAGAGCCGCGAAGGTGACACCGGTCGGGTCTGGAACACTGGGAACACTGGGGAGGATGTTATAGAGTGAAGAGATCGACGAGGACTCAGATTCTCCTGGGAAAAACTGGAGATGGACCTGTCCCTAGTTATACTCGCCTTTCACAAGCAACCTGGTCTCCTCGTCCTAAAATACGACATGATCGTCGCTGAGGCAGACTCTCGTTATGCCCAAGTAGGCATTGTGAGTTCTTGCTTACCCCGCCTATGATCAACCTGAATGCTACACTACTTGACCTTTTCATTTTGCGGGGGAGACCAGATCTTTCCGTGCCGGGAAGACAGTTTGATCATAGCATCGTGCCATCAGGAACGGTGTTCAACGCGGAGGTGTGATTGAAGGATGGAGGTGCGGAAGCAATGATTTTCTGCAGGCAACGCATGTCAGTCATGGATAACATGGCTTTGGGGTGAGATCGACCAGGTGTATTGCTTTATGTGGTAAGGCCTCGTCGGCGGTGAATCCCATTTCAAGTTTGCAGCTCGAGATTGCAGGCCTTGAGCAGCGGTTGGGATGACGTTGGGAGGTGTTGGGAGGTGTTGGGAGGAGGACAGCATCTTCAGGGGTAACTAACCGTTGAGGGTAAGGTGCAATGCGGGGGACAGGGACGTTGACGGCTAATTGGGCGAAAACCTTGCCAAGTCTGGGGAAGATGTTGGTCGATCCCTCGGCGATTTCGTTCAGATGGGTAGCATTTGTGGTTATCAAGCAGCATGTGAATGAGATCGACGCCCCCGAATGCTTTTGCGGAGGCAGTGGGAGGCACGGGAGGGTGTTGGGGATGGTGAGTCCCAACCTAAATACGAATGAAAGAGGCGAAACTTGCCAGAGAAACTGGGAATGCCTGGCAACACAGTTCGCTTGATTTAGTCGACCTCGAGTAAAAGCTTTCCCAACTCTGAATGAAAGTTTTAAGGATCTGACTTGAATGTAAGTGTTGGAAGGTTCAACTGGAGAGACAGTTTAGGTCCAAGAGTTACGAATCACGGGCCACGGCACCTCGGCATCCACCATTGAACAATGCGAATACGGGCCGTGCCTTGAGAATGGGCATGTGTGAACCTTGTTGGGCTGGACGGAAGGCTGAGGGCCGCCAACGACCCATGTCGTGTGCTGTGAAGGCAACATTACTGCTTTTTATATCGTGATGTAAGACATTATCCAATCCCCCAAGCGCTTCGAGACCCATAGTAGACCACATGTTTCCGCCTCATTAAGGACCTCAATGTCCATCCGACGCGCCCCAGCGTCTCTTAAAGCGATGCTGTGCCGTCTTGAATGTCTCCGAACAATGGATATTCCATCAAGAGGGAACTCCTTCGTATGAGAGGTAAAATATGCCCTCACTCCAGCGTCTTCTTGGGCTTTCATAACCGTCTATCAGCTCATTAAATATTGGCTATACCACTTGGGGGCGTCAGCCGCGTCGTGAACACAAAAGTATGTTGAACCTCCGCTTAAGTTGTCAAGTTGGCGTGTGGAGGCAGACAAGTTTCTCATGGAGGAGACGCATAGTAGCCCTGCGGAGGTATACCAGGTTGTTGCTGAGAGCCCGATGGGATTGTTGAAGGTGACTGCGAAACAGGAGCGTAATAACCGCCATACACCATGTTTTGCTGAGGAGGAATCGAATGCTGTCCAGCGACCAGATTCTGGGGTATTTGATCCATCGGCATTGGTACGGGTACTGGGACTCGGACGTAGGTGATTCTTCGGGCCTTGTTCGTCGAATTGACGATGTGTGTCTCAACACAGGCGCGAACGAAGAGGAAAAAGTGGATGATCCATAGGATGATGGAGAACGCAAACAGGGTTCGCATGAGGCCTTTTAGGAGGTTAGGTATAGCAGTTTCATCATCGTAGTATTCCGTGAAGTCGACGGCGAAGACGCCACCAATGCCGGCACCCAACGAAGCCACAAGGACGATGATCAGTTGAACACCGACATGAGCGCCGGGATGAATGCCTCGACGTTCTTTGGAGGCATATAATGCTAGGAACTCAGCCACGGTCCATAAAATTGCTAGCCCGGCCTAGAGAGCATTAGTTAGCATAGGGTCATGTACACAGATACGGTGTCGAATGAGTAGAGCGAATAAGGGTAAGACATACTGCTGAGGCATCGACAGCAAAAACGATGTCTACTTCCCACGGATCCCCCCATTGCTCGGCGTAGGTGCCCAGTGCCAGGCCAATTCCAAAGATGATGGCAGAGCACACAAGAGATGCGGTTTGGAAAGCGAGTTTCACAACGTGCCATCTCTTGCTGTAGGCAATTTCCGAACCAGGGATCCGCAGAGGAAAAGGTTGATATGTGCCAGTGCCATATCCAAACGGTACAGGCGCCTGTTGCTGCTGGAAAACCGCACCATTCTTTTCCTGAGTGACTGAATGAGGCGGAGGCAGAGCCTGAGGCAGGAGTGGCGCTCCTTGCATGGCTGTGATTCCATCATTACCAGATCGTTCCTGTGCAGCCCGAGTGCTGCTGGACGGTCCGGCTGCTGCCATTTTGTTTGTTCGTTTGGCCGATTTTGGGGTGCCGTTATCAAGATATTAATTGCGATTCAATTGACCGGTGATTAAGCGCGGAAGAGCGATCAGCGTGACGACGACACAAATGGTGTTGGCGAGAGAATGTCGATGATTAAACGAGAGAATATGCGCAAAGTGCACATGAAGTTGTGAAGAAAAACGAGCGACAGTCGACAAACAGGTGGTGGCGTGCCAAAGAAAGAAAAAGGGAGGAATTGAGATTTTCAAGATTGCAATGCAAAGGGCCAGACGCAGGCTCCCATTGACTCTCAAGTTCCAACGCCGCAAACTTCAGGGGTCTCTTTCACGATCCTATCGTATAGCGGTTTAGCGGCGTCTTGGCGTCTGGATATGGCGAATCAGGCGGCGTGGCTGCCTAAGGCCCTTGTCGGCATTGTTGGTTCACTGCGACGGGCACTTGGATCCCGGCCCGAGCTTTCTCGACAGACAAAGAGTTCTAGGAATGGGAATTGATAATGGGAAAGCGGACCATAAAGATATAGATGACGGGTCAGTATGGAAGCATAAGCCATATGTGACTTTGGAAAGTTGTTAGCTCACCTCTTTTCATTATCTTCCATATTCACCGAAGGTACCCCACCGGGTAAAACATGGTGAGAAGTACATCTAATTGTCACAAGTCCAAGTGATAAGGCGCAAAATGAAGATAGCAACGCTGTTCAAAAAGGGAATCATGTTGTAGTCAAACGTGGCTATTCGCGCTGCAAAACCACCACTAAACCCATGAGTCCGAGCATGACGGTCTTAAGCCATGGGTGCTCGGATAAAAGAATGGTGACGTAGCCAACAAAGGGAATGTAGGCAAAGACGCTCCTGTTTGAGGCAATGTTAGCAAAATAATCGTAACGTCTGGGCACCAGCGAAGCCGAAATCATCGTACCCGATAATGTCTTTCCTAACCAGGTAATCCTGTCCACTTGCGTAGAGCTCTGTGTCGTCCGACACGTTATTATCTCCCTTTGTGAGCAGCTTCGCTTCGGGTCTTCGAGGCAGGGGAGCACTATAGTCAGCGTATGTCCGGTACAGCGCAAGGATTGCAGATGGGAAACGAACCCCTTTCCAAACTTCCTGACTATCCTGTGCACAATTGGGATATCCTTGCCCTTCACATTGTACACGACTACCTCTCCAACGCTGGTTTCGGCCACCACATTGCGGTTCCACAAGAACAAGAGGTCGCCGCGCTGGAAGGCCGGCTCCATGCTACCGGACAGGACGACGACAATCGGGGACGGGGAATCTGTAATGACCGAAAGACCTTTCCACATCTGCGAGAAGGAAGCTGGTTAGCATGCCATTGGTGAAGCTATTTCAGAGGCAAGCAGCATAGCAGAGGGGCTGCTGGAGCAAGAACACACCATGAACGCGGTTGACAGGATCAGGCCAAAGTTCATAAGCTGGACGGCAGCTTGCCGCGGGTTTGCGAGGCCTGACAACATGGCGACGGCGGAAGAGCAGAAGCGATGCTCAAGTTCGGTATGTATACTGCAAGGTGTCTGTTTTGTTGTGTGATTTGACGCGGCGCCGAAGGTTCCTGCGCAAGTTCGGAGTAGCTGCTTCCTTCAATGGGTCGGGTGTTGTTGCTACAGGCACTGGCGCCGTTGTAGTTGACGATTGACATCCAGGGACAGCGGGAGCGGACACGGTGACAAGAAAGCCGCGAAATGGCAGCTTCTAATTGGTGGCTGCGGCCAGAAGAGACCCACTCGGTTCCATCTCGAACGGCCCCACAAGGCATCGAGGTGCCTGCCCTGCACTTCGACGTTCCTCGTCCTCTTGGCGACAACCTCAACCTCGACTTCAACTTCAACAACCTCAACAACCTATCCCTTCTCTCAACCATGCATATCCTAATGATAAAACGCTGGGATTATGAAGCTCGGATTATCGATCGTTGAAATGGACGTTTTTCACTTGAGCCACAAGACACCTGTGGTCAGTGATGCACGGCACACATCTCCACGGCAGCGCTATCGTCATTCTTCCCAGTGGAAGCACTTGATGAAGTGAAAGAGATCATTCGAAATCCGACCAAGAGACCATGACTCCTACTCTTTCGGCTAGCCAGCTGTTTGAGAACCGAAACGACACTTTCCTCTGTAGTCCGTCATTTCCTCGGAAGAAAGGACAATCACACTTCTCCCAACCGAATGGTCATGACCATCTTCTCCGTTGTTGCAGCGGAGGTTCGCTCTTTCTACCTCTTTTCTGATAATGGTGCCTTCTGGCTGCTTTTGTTCGGGATGACCTTCAGGTTTTGGGTTTAAGGTCGGGCAGTCGAGCTGTACCAGACGCGTTTACGTCGCTGCCTCCATGTTCATTGCTTTTGACTCATGGAAGGAGCAGGCAGTGTCAATGAGACTGGCAGAGAACGCATATCTTTGCCTTGGTTATCATGGTTTCCTCTGAGCATCCTTCTTTGATTCATCATCTATCACAAGTGGTCGGCGCTGTTCGCTCGCCTGTGCCTCTAATTTTTCTGAATTTTACCCCTGACGGCCAGTCCTCCCTTGCTCGTCAACATGTCGACCGGCAACGAGGCAACGGAACGGAGCTCGCTCCTGGGCCGTGATCTCCCTCGACCGAATGGAATTGTTCAGGACCATGTGCGTTACAGGGCCAGTCTGTTGCGCACATCGTCTTGGATTCTGCTGACAGCTCACACAGCCAATCTTCCTTCGCGTATGCCACGCACCATGGGGCTTCATCAACCAGACTACTCTTGTCGCCATTAGAGGCCTGATTCTGATCTACCTCACCATCCTCGCGCCCATGCTTCTTGACTACAAACTCTACAAGCGACAAGATGGCGATTCTGCCTTGCGCATTATTTTCCAGTTCTCGACCATTACTTTCATTTTGTTGTGGCTCTACCACGTGTTCACCTTTGTATGTCCCCTCGTCTCCTTTGATTGCCAGTCCTATTTTGTTGCTAATTCCAGCGCCCTCGCTTAGTGCTGGAGCTATACGCACCTCTATTATCCCGATATCGATGAGGAGGATAACACGTGGGAGTCGGCTCTGCTACGAAAGATGTCACCGCCTGAGCAAACAATCACCTCTCGCAACCGATTCTACTTCAGTCTGTATTACACAGTGTCTCACGTATTTGCTTTTATGAATACCTTTATCTTCTGGGCCTTTGTGGTACCGAAGGGTCACGGTGACCTATCCAGAGACAGGCAGAGGGGTGGCGGCGGTAGCGGCGGCGGAGATGACGCGGGGATTCTCGAGAGTATGTTCCCGTTGAGACCCGACACTCTTCTCGAAAGCGCACTAATGAGACTAGCTGGGGATTTCTTTGGCCATGGATGGTTTGAACCTTTCTGTGTCCTGAACCTATGGGGGTATACGTCACTCCTCGCCCTCTTCGAGATCATGTTGCTGAACAGCATCAAACGCCAGATTGTAAGTTTTCGAGTTTCTTGAGCGGGTCTTCATATCATGACAGGAAGACTGATGATTTTTGACAGCCTGTACACACCCACATCATTGGCTTGGTGTTCCTGTTGTGTGCCTACCTTGGCTGGGCTGCCTTTGGAAAACTCTTCATCGGCCGTGCCCCTTACTTCTGGTTGGACCCCGAGATTGTTCGGTACAGAGAACTCATGTTTGGATACTGCGCTCTGTTTGTGGCTCTGGGGCCTGCCTGTAAGTCAGATCTGCTTCCCCGATTTGGTCACATGACCCTCGCACTGACCGCAATTGCTCCGATAAGTCTTTGCTTTCATGTATGGCCTCATTGGCCTGCGTGAAGAGCTGGCAGAGAAATACGGCAGCCCCAGCCAGGACAGTACCCCAGATGGCTCGCAGCAGGGAGACCAAGAGTGAGGCGGATGGATTGGTTCATGATTCGAAGAGAGGCGGCTTGCCACAGAACACGTTTGTGCACGATGACGAATCTTTACATGTTTTTCTGCCCTTATTCCCCATTACCCTATTCCATCGTTACTTTGACCGATACTGGATCGTGCCCTTCTTCTTCCCGGCGATGCTGTCCCTCTAATTAATGGTTACAGAGACGGTTCCTAGAAGCCACGGATAGTCTTATAGAAGCATCAAAATTTCACTTGAAGGATTGCCCTGTGATCGAATTAACAACCTTTCCAGGTAGAAGACATCGCTCAAGTATCCGAAGGGGTCTGGTTGTGGAACTGACAAACTCCTAACCCCCTGACCCCCTGCTGCCACGCAGCCGTAGCGGAGCCGCGGAGCTTTGTTTCACGCCCCCACCACCAAGCCCCACCGCGTCTCCCTAGCGTCCCATCACCGTGGATCTGTGCGGGGTCAAGATGACGGCCCCTTGTCCGGCTGAGAATTGGTGAGATCGATATCTGCGCATTTTCGTTAAGAAATGCCAATGATGCCAACCAACGTTGACATCTCAAAAAACACAGACATGAAGACAAGGCGAGCCTTGATCCAACGGAGATTTGAGAGGGATTGGAGTGACTCGAGTTTACTTGGTCTGCGCGATTGTCAGTGCCAATGGAGGGATTGGGCAAAAGTCCACCCTCTTCAGTCATTGGATGAACCGTTCAAGCTCAGGCCAGGGCAGACGGAGGCCCCTCGTCTGATGAACAGCTCAGCATTCAGTCACTCCGCCTTCACAATTCACCACTGAAGCTATTCCATGAATCTATCGCAAAGTAAAGCAAACTACCTACGCCATGCCGCAGAGGGAGTTGAAGCATGCGGGATTGATGGAGGGCAACCATCTTGCACACCCTCAGCATGCATCAAGGCAGGCTGCAACATGCAGTCAGTGCAACCAACCGCACGTCGTCTGAGCGCGGTGAATGGACGATAAGTCGATATCCAGAACATGGCCCCTGTCTCTGGGTAACGATTCACGATCCTGACGGTTCTGGGTTTGACAATTCTTGTTGGACGTTCAACATAAACCCCTGTCGATACAACCAAGGCGGATGGGTATCTACGTACAACCGCCGTCCCCGCCCTGCTTTTGTTGGCTTCCCATCAATCCGGCATCACGCCTTCACATTGGCCGTGAGGCTGTCAACGGTATAAGTATGCCGTCAACCCCTCCCTTACCACCCTTCTTTTCCTGGTTGTTCTTACTCCCTGTCCCCCCATCTCCCCCCAACACACAACCAAAGGGCTGCAAAGTGTTTGCTGGTGTTGTCTCGAGGTTCGTTCGGTAGAGATAGCACCGCCCGGGCCCTGTCAATCCTTCTTTTGTGCTTTCCTCCCTCCTTCCCTCCCTCTTTTTTCTTTTCTCCGGTCCTTCATCTGTTTCGTCGCTCTCTTGGAAGCTTTCTCCTGGATATCCCGTCAACACCGCCACTATTCTCCGATTCATCTTCCCCAAGACCGCCACCATGTTCAAGCGCTCGTTCCGATCCCGCGATGCGGGCAGCTCCCAGAGGGAGCCTGCCCAAATATCAACCAGTACGGATTCGCAACATCGGGTGGACAAGTCTGCAAGACTCACCAAGAAATCGAAACGGGATCTCCAGAAGCTGTCGAACCTCAAGCAGTCGCTCACAGGTGAGAACTCTTCGCGCCCACAACAGTCAACGCAAGCGAAGCCAGCCGAGAAGCCACTCGCCATCACCCCCTCTCCCATCATTACCATCACCGTGGGCGGCGAAGGACGGCTGTTTGCTGCGCATGAGGATATCCTGTGCCAGGCTCCTCTCTTCGAAAGAATGCTACGCGGCGACTATCCCAATGCGCAATCCAAGAGGATCTTGCTCGAGGATGAAGAGCCGGAGGTCTTTAGCGCCATCCTCGAATACCTCTACAAGGGCGACTACTACCCTCGTCTGCTACACAACCAGCAGCAGGACTCTTGGGAGCTCGAGGACTCTCTGTCTATTCCCGCCAGTCGGGACGCGCCCCTCACACCCCCGACGGGCAACAACTCACCACAACAACTCGGAGGTGGCCGCGCAGGTCAGGTCCCCTCTCCGTCTGTCGAGCCGACCGTGTTTCTCTCCAGCATCAACCAATACTTGCTCCGCGACACGGTAGTCTACTGCGCCGCAGAACGCTACGGGCTGGAGGAACTCAAGAGGCTGGCGCTGCGAAAGCAAGGGTTGCAGACCGGTATCGACGTCGGCACCATCCTTCGCAGCGCTCAGTACTGCTATGCGCACACGCCCGACTCCGACAGTCGCCTGCGCGCCCATTACCTGACACTCATCATCCGGTGCCGCAAGACCTTCAAGCGCAGCGGCACCATGCAGGCCGAGATGGAGAAGTGCGGCAGCAGCAACGTGTACGGACAAGGCAGTGGAAAACTCTTCTTCGACCTGTTTGTGGCCATGTGTAACCACCTTGACGATGTCATTGACGCGAGCAATGCGACGCGGACGCCCAAGACAATCTAGAGGGCTGGTTCTACGCTTGGTGTACGATTAGGTTTTCGGGTTGTCTTCACTAGTCACGTGTGCTGTTCCGGACGATTTTACTTTCACCATCTCACGATACCCAACCATAATATTTGCCTTTATTTCTTTCCCGCGTTGCTTTTCAACTGACGGAGTTCGGGATCGATATTGAACGACACGACATTTGAGGGAGGATGCTTCGGTCATTCCCCCGTGTCGCAAACAACACTGGCTTACCACAACAACGGATAAACGCAACTCAGACTGATACCAATATCGGGGAGGCATTAACTTGTTTTTTCTCCGACATGCGTATATGGCGCTCGCAACTCAATCCTTCTTTTTCCTTTTGTCTATCGCTCGGACGGACGATGACATACACATACCTTATGGATGAATCCCCTGGTTGGGTGATCAAACAGCGTTTCGTCGAAATGGCGGCCTGCATGGCTGGCTTGGGTAATTTGAACCATATGGGAGAGGCTTGTTAGCTGCACGAGCAAAGAGTCACTCACTCTCTCATTCGCGCGGGTCGGTCGCTTTGACTAGCAGACTGACCAAGGTACCTTTTATGATGTAATGAATGACTCTTATGATGAATATGAACACAGCTAGGGAAGAACAATGGTAATACTCAAATTCCATAGCTGCGTTAACTAGCTGGCAGGCCCTCTCCTCGCTTGGAGGACTATGTAATGGAAAACTCTCAACCACCTCCCACACCCTTTTCCCGTCCCTCTTCGACAAACTAGAAGTGAAAATGACATCCGCCCAATATCAGCTTCCTTCCCCTCACCCCAATAGCCATCTACTCCTGCCACTTAACCTCCCACCCCCTAACCTTCACCACCAACTCCTTCTCCTCCCCATCCTTCACCTCCTTCTCCGGCCTCGCCGCCATAGCCACCACCTCCAACTCCCACTCACCGTCTAGCCCATAAACCCAACAAATCTCCCTCAACGCCGTCCTGCTCTTTTCCTCTCCCGTCTTTTCATCCACCACGATCCTATAAACCCAAATACTCTTTCCATGCTCATCCTCAGATTTCTCCACCAAGATAGTCGTCCACTGCTCTGTCTCCGCTCCTGGGGGAGAAGAAAGAAGGGGAGTAACGCTCCAATCAGCCCAAGTATCCGTGGCGACGGTGCTCAGTTGAGGCTGGGATTGGTAGAATTCGATGCCTGTTTTTATCCATTTGGGCGGGATTTTGTTCTTCTTCTCGGATTCCGAAGCAGAGGGAGATGGAGAAGAAGGGTGGCGAGGACGAAAGGCGAGTAAAACCCCCGCTTGGTCGTAGCGCTCACGCCAGGCAAAGGAGAAGGAGGCGCGGGCGGAGAGGAAGGAGGTTAGAGGGCCGGTGGAGCGGGTGGAGGGGGGGATGGCGGTGGGGGCTTTTTTTAGGGGTGGTTAATGATGCTTTTTTGAAAGAGGGATGGGAGGTGGGATGGGATGTTAGAGGTTATACCATTGTAGATGTTGGTTGTGGGTGGTTTACGCCAGATGTCGGTGCCGGGGGCGGCGCGGATGGTGAAGATGTCGGTGGTGTTGGCGGACATTGTTTGATTGTATAGTGAGCCGGAGATAATGGGAGGTGGTGTTGAAGGGAGTTGGTGATGCTGAAATGAGTGAACGACGTTGGTGATGTGAGGCTTGTGTTTACTACTACCGTACGACCTTCTCTGGCGAGCGAGGTGTGGAATCTTTTATACCTTTAGGCAGGACTCCAGCAGAGGTGGCTCAACTATTTTGTCGCCAGCTTCACAGTTTCAATTACGCAAGATGTTGTTAGAATGTGGGGGACATAATGCTTTGGTCGGCAACAGAAGCCGGAGATCAACCGACAATTGATGGCGTGCGAGAGTGATAGGAGTAACGTTGGCTTGACTGGGTTACAGTGAGGGGCTTCACGAGTTCACGTTGGGTCAGATTCAGCTACTCCGTGCATGAGAATCTGTGTCATTAGTATATGTGTCTTGCTTGGCTTTTGTGGTGATTCGTAGTTTTGTCGAGGCGACGTTCGAGAATGAAATGGATGAGTAAGAGGAAGGTACAGCGGCCCGGTTATCCTAAGAGTGAGGGAGAAGCAGCATTCGGTCCAAACCGTGACGCTCTGTTGAACAATGCCCATTTGCGGTTGCGATTGTCAATTCGCAGGAAGGCGGACCTGCAGTAAAGCGATATGTGAGTCAACACAACAAGCGAAGGAACAAGTGAGGCAAGAGTGAAGGGAAAAGCAAAGATCGGATGACAGTACGGTTGGATGGAAAAGTGCAAGTAAATGGAAAAAAATTGAACCAGAGCTCAAATCGAACCGACGGCCTTTCGCTCGCGGGACCCACTGGGCACGACCCCCCTTGCAGTCTGTGCATTTGCGAGTTTTGAGTCTGCGTCTCACCCCGCTCGACCATCAGGACACAGCTTTTTCAAACCGCGCACTCCATTTCGACCTCGCAACTTTCTCCGTCACCAGTATCACCACCCGGTCCAGGAACTAGCCCATCTTCTCACCAATCGTCTTACACCCCTTTCATCACCCCTGGATACTCCTTTAAGGGGCCCGATATATGTCAACATCAACAACATCGCCTTTTTATCAAAACTTTCAATTGCTGCTCTCCTGGGTCGTCCCCCTCCTTGAAAGCTTTCCAGGTGGGTGACGAGACCAGTGCCCCACTACAATTATTCACTTGGGATAGCAACCCGTCGCTTTCAACCCACGCTCAGCACTTTCACCAGAACAATACTGGCCAATATCACACCTCCCATCAACCATCAGCTTTTCCATTGCACACACTTTCCTATTCTCTCTTTCCAGGCATCGGTGCCCCTGCTTGGATACACTTTTTGTGAGATAGACAGCATCACAGAAAGACGGCAACGGACAGGCAAACAGCAACAGTAAACCAGCAGTCATGTCGTCAAAGCCCAAGCCCAAGCGGCCCAATGCGGTGCGCCGCATCATGGAGCGTGAAGAGAGCCGTGAGCGCCGTGTCAGGGAGGCTTCTATAGCGTCAAATGGAGGAGCCAGCAACAGCACCACACCTACAGCAGCACCGCCTAAGCCTAACCGACCCAAGTGCGCCAACCCGAAATGTCCAAAGCCCAATGTCGTCGACGGAACCTGCCAGACTTGCGGTATGGTCGCTGATGACAGCAACATTGTCTCCGAAATCACTTTCGGTGAATCTTCATCAGGTGCCGCCGTCGTTCACGGTACCCATGTCGCCTTTGATCAAGGCGGTATTCGCGGCGTTGGTGGTCTTGCATTCCGCCGTGTCGCTGGCGGTGGTGCTTCTGAGGCCCGTGAACGAAGCCTTCGCGAGGTCAAGGCTCTTATGCAACAGTACTCCTACCAGCTCAGAATTGGACAGAGCATCAGCGACATTGCCTTCCGCTACTACAAAGCCTGTTCACACGCCAACTTCGTTCAGGGTCGTCGTAAGCAAAATGTGGCCGCCATCTGCTTGTACGCCGCTTGCAGGGCGGAAAATAACCACAAGATCATGCTCATAGACTTGGCTGATCTCCTCCATGCGGACGTTTTCGCTCTTGGTCGTGGCTACAAGGACTTCCTCAACCGGTTTCCCGAATTCCTCACAGGCCCTCGGCCCATCGTCATCGAGGATCTCATTTTCCGTTTTGCTTCCAAGCTTGAGTTCCTGCACGATACCAACAAAGTAGCCTTGTCCGCTGTCCGTATCGCGAAGCGCATGCAACACGACAACATTACCCACGGTCGTAGGCCTGCTGGTATCTGCGGTGCGGCTCTCATCATGGCTGCCAGAGCTCACAACTATCGCCGTACTGTCAGAGAGGTTGTCTACATTGTCAAAGTCACAATGGCCACTATTCAGGAGCGTATGGACGAGTTCGCCAGCGTGCCTGCTGCCCAGATGACTGTACAAGACTTCCACGACAAGGATCCCTTGGAAGCGGGTCCAGCGCACGATCCTCCCTTTGTCTACAAGCAAACAGACGAGTGGAAGGCTAAGCACACCCGCCCCAAGAAGAGGAAGAGAAAGGACGCTGGAGATGGCAAGAAGAAGGGGGCCAAGAAGATCCGGACTAACGATGGATCCTCGGCCGCGCCCCCGACTGTCGACAAAGATGGCTTCGTTGTCCCTCCAGTTCCCCGGCAAGAAGGAGACAGCGATCCTGAGGTTGAAGCTGAGGCTCTCATTGTTACTGCAGTTGCTGGCGAGGAGCAGCAGCTGAAGACATTGGTCGAGGAGTACGGTGAAGTAGATGAGGAGGATGAGGATGAAGACGACGATTCCGATTCGGATTCGGACGATGAAGAGGATGATGTCGATCCCAGCAGCGAGGTCGCCTTCGCCAAGGCTCAAGGTGTCGACATTGCCGCTTCTGGAGTCTCAACCAGCAATGGCGGAACAGCCGGAAAAAAGGGCGACAAGAAGAAGAAAAGGAGGGAGAAGAAGCTCAGGAAAATCACGATGCCCATCACCCAGGAGTGGCAAACGGACGAGGCTCTTCTGGAGAAAGAAATGGAGGGCCATCTTCACGATCCCGAGTTCCTTAATGCCGCTCAGGCCGAAAAGGTTGCGTCGGACGACCGTGCTCAGAAGGAGAAGATGGCAGAGGCTCGGAAGAAGAAAGTGCTGGCGCAAAAGGAAAAGATGAAGCAACAAGCCACGACTTTTGCCTCTGCTTCTTCAGCCCCTGCTCCTTCTTCTGCCGCTACACCTGCCCCTGCTCCTGCTACTACCTCCAACCCTACTGCCAACCCCACTCCTGCCCCTACCAGCACCGAGCAGCCTAACACAACCAAGGAGACCGACACCGTCATGGAGGACGTTGGTGCTCGCGAAGAACGCGAGGATGAACGGGTCACAGACAGACTCAACCCGTCGTTCCCGATCCAGTATACGCGCCCCCAGTACATTCCCAACAAAGCGCTGGACGACCCCATCGTGCACGAGCACGAGTTTGCCGACGATCCCGAAGTCAAGTACTGCCGCCTAGGCGAGGCCGAGGCCAAGATGAAGGAGCAGATCTGGGTCAATATTCACGTGGACTTCCTCCGATCTAAGCAACAAAGGGTGTTTGACGCGAAGCTGGCCGAGAAGAACAAGGGCCCCAATTCCAACAAGCGCAAGAACAGGAAGAACAGGGTCGAGGACAACGGCGGTGTGCCCGAGACGGCTGAGGAGGCGGCCGTCAACATGATGCGCAACCGTGGCATCAGTACCAAGCTCGATTACTCCAAGCTTGGACAGATTTTCGACTTGGATTTCAACGAGAAGGGACCGGGAAGCAATGAGGCGGATAGCGCGCTGGCCAGTGAGGCGGGAGATGCTACTGAGGACCACGGCAATGAAGGCGAGGGTTCCGGTGGTGCGGCCGCTGCGGCTGTTGAGAGCGCTCCCGCTGCTGAAGAGGAAGCGGTGGAAGAAGAGGTCGAAGATGCACCGGCAGAGGAGGAATATGAGGAGGGCTACAACAACGAGGATGAGACCGGATATGACGATTATGACGAGGGTGGTGAGGAGGATATCAACCCTTTCGCTGATGACGATGAAATTGATGATGAGGAGGAGTACTGATTGGTTGGTGGTTTTGGTCTTTGCATGACGAAAGGATTCATTTGGAGCAAGCGAGCGTTGTTATCTTATGATTCTTATCTTCAAATCCCACCCACATAGGCGTATGTTATGTAATAAGTAGACGAGCATATCTAGACTCGAGGACACAAGTTCAAATTCACCATTTCGGTTATTAGGTTTTCTTGTACTTTCTATGCATCCGAGCGGCGGGCAGATGTGTGCCGAAAAAAAAATTCTGTGAGGATGTGACTTTGTTGATGAGAAAACCTCAGCGCACTCCAAGGTTAGCCTACACGCACTCTAAGATCTATAAAATCCTAAGGGTTAGGGTCTCTAGCACCCTATAACACCCTATGGCACTTAATATATAAAAGTCCTATATTTAGCCGTGCAAATACTCTATTTTAATGTATGAAATTTTGATATACATTTCATAAAATTCTTAACTAGTCTTATAAACTATATACCCTTTTTCAAACTTGGTAATTTTGAGTAATTTTACACACCGCATTACTATATTCCAATACTACCCTATAATACGACGTTGCTAACAAACCGCGCCAGCTTCTTAAAACTAATTAACGTATATTAAATAATTCGTATAGGTCTTAACTGGTACTAATAAATTGTAAATACTTTCTAATAACTATCGCCATCGCCGTAGTTTTATCGATACTAATACGATATTTATAAGTGTTATTTCTTTCTCCTATGAAAATTAGTACGTACTACTAAACGATCCTATCTATACTTTCCCCCTTAGGGCGACGATTAATAAAGTCCGCCATAATATCGTTAAATTCTATCGTTGCCATCACTTTAGTATATCAATCCTTCGAAATAATAAATATCTGATACGCAACTCTGGCTATCCTGTATATAACTAGCCTTACTAGTATATTTATTAATACAATTATATTTCCTACTATTTCTATCTTATTCTCAACTCTAATTCTAAATAATGCTCTATATTACAAAAGTACGAATACGCCTACAAATATCCCTTTCGTATTGTAATTATTAAATAGGCAGCTGCTAATTGGAAGTAAGTAATTAAGGTTAATAATTGTAATTATAAAGAATATTTACCTTCTTAATATTTTGATAGCTATCTCTTTCTTAAGAAGAAAGCGTTAGTATTATACTTTAAAGTATAGGAGTTTATAATTAATCTATTAAAAAGAAGGAAACTAACCATTTAATCTATATGTATTACTATTAAAAATCGGTTCTATTATACCCCTTCAATATAAAAATTTTAATAATGTATATATACAATTGAAGAAGGTATCTAAGGAAGGATATACTAATACTTAGAATTTTATAAAGTCGTTAGAGACTAATATATTTGTTTGCTGCGGTGCCCTGACTGGCCTATAATGATAGTACTAGTACAGGAATGCTATAATGAACTATGCACTTGTAGCAGAGCGGAGCGGAAGCAGTAGAAAGTACGACAGCAGTGCTGAAGGAAGTAGCGTAGTTGCAAATACAATAGAAGGATGTTGTTGTAAAAGAGGTCTTAGAGAGGACTCTGCTCTCAAGACAGAAGGTTACAGTGGACTCTGCACTGTGAGAAACAACTATTATAGTGAACTCTGCACTATAAGNGTGCTTGCTTGCTTAAGGAKTGACTAACTGAAGGAGAGGAGAGGTCTCTATATACATGAATATTAAGCATCTAGAAGCTTCTGTTGAATCCTGTGATGACAAATCAGTCTGGAAGAAATGCTGACTAAACTATAAGACCCCAGAATACARTGGTAGAACCTCTTGTATTCTAGTACATTCTGTGGGGACTGAGTCAACTGATTCCGTAAAGGGAATAGTTTAATTAACCTTCTATACCTCAAGGTAGTACAAGGTAGTTACAAGGCACAGTACTAGCCACACGTTAACAATATTAGTAATCTACTACTATATTGATTAGGAGGATAATAATAATATTATACTTTCTAACGTATTTTAAATATTTGATTCCTAATATAAAATATAATTACGTAACCCCTTTATTATATCCTTCAATACTATATATAAAACTAACTATTACTACTTCGCCTTAATATAAAGTATTATTATTATAGTCGAAAAGACTTCTATACCTATATTTTAAATAGTATTTAGTAACGAGAGGAGTAAAGGGTTTATATACTTTATTAATTAGATCCATTACACTATAAAGGTCTTTAATATTCATTACCCTGGTATTATTATTAATAATAGAAATAATACTCTTATTAACGTATTACGGGCAGAATTCCTAAACGTTATACTCTAACGCTATATTTAGTATATTAATTATAATATAATTAAGAATATTAAGAAATTTTAAAAACGCCCCACAGCCGCTAACGATTCTAAAGAGGGCCAGAAAATTAAAAATAATAAAGAAGGAGACAACAGTTAGTTCGCGGGGTTTAGAGACGAAGATTTAAATAACAACGACTAAAATAGCAATAGCAATAAGGATATTAATTAATTAAATGATAAAGAAGATAGCGAATTTAATAGGAACGATTTTATTTTTAATACTAATAATAAAGCTAACTACTAATACTTAATCCACCTATATAAAAAAGTTCGCTCTATTATTATGACTAAGGCTAACTTCCCCCTTATACTTCATAAGGTCGCTAATATACGTACTATACTATTCTTTATATAGTAATATATAATTTATTCCCTTACAATTTCGGATTTTAATAAGGTTTAGGCCTACTTTCAAAGCGAATTTAGCGAATCCTAGGAATGTATTATTAATTACCTTAAGAAGAAATACTTCCTTATTAAGGAGGAGTAGGCTAGCTGTTATATTAATAATAATTTTAATCATAATTAAATAATTATATTACTAAACGAATTTAATAACAATTCTCTTAAATCCTATCGAATCTTTAATCATAGTAAGCTCGTTAATATTTTCGAAATTTGTTTCTAATACGTTACTAATTACTATATTCGTTTTAAGAAGGAGAATACTATTTCTTCGTTATATATACGTACGATATAGATAGGCCGCGTTTAATTTAGTATTTACCCTCTAAAATTCACTATATAAGTACTTAATTTATTAAAACCTTAATACTATAAAGTTCTTTTAATATTACTAAGGAGACTAGGGGATTTATATTAGGGCAAGCCTCTACCTTCCTACTCCCAATAGTTCAAACAGTAATTTAGCCTACCTTATACCTATAAAATAGAAGTATGGCTATAAAATGATAAAATTATTTTAGTCGAGAAGGATATGTACTACCTCTTTTAGTATCTATATTAACTTCAAATAAACGCCTTCCTATATTTACTACAAAGGCACAGTATAGGAGAGTCGAAGGCAAAGCTAAGGTTCCATCTATGTGACAAGGGCAAGATATTGGGCTTGGAATAAAGAGTTCAATTCAGCTGATAAACTACTTTGGTCTCGAAGGTCTTATTGAACCTTTTTCAGCCCTTAGAGGAAGGCTGGGTTCCCTAGCCTTCTTATGCTAAAGCCTTCCTTCTTTCTGATCAGTACGTACATGTGCAGGCTAGCCTGGTGAGGCCGCTAGGCTATAAGGTATC
This sequence comes from Neurospora pannonica FGSC 7221, assembly GCA_009805235.1. Classification (NCBI taxonomy): domain Eukaryota; kingdom Fungi; phylum Ascomycota; class Sordariomycetes; order Sordariales; family Sordariaceae; genus Neurospora; species Neurospora pannonica. Next base: position 59,327 of record RANY01000107.1, read on the forward strand.
TATCTAGTAGTGTGCATAGTTGTGCTTATATGTAGGTTTCCCTGAATAGCTTCATCCAGTCTCCTTCATCCTCCAAGTGCCGTCCTTGTCTCCGGCGTCCTTTGTCAGCTTGGTTGGCCAGAGGAGATCCCGTGATGATAGGGTTCCCCTCACGAGGGCTCAGCTGGTATGAGCTAGCGTGGTTAGCATATTCGGCAGTTGCGCTATTGGCTGGGATTACTGAGGTGATGAGGAGATTCGGATAAGTCATGCTATCGGCCGGGCAGACTGCCTGAGCCCCCGTTGAGGCCTGGAGGCCTCAGTCATTAGGCATCACTGAAGGCTCTGCTCAGCCGTGCAGCTCTGTTGAGCCTTGTGGTCCTAGATCTGGGTTAGGGCCAGATGTCCGTGTGACATATAACGATAGGAACCTATAGATCGTATAGTAGTACTTGCTAGGTAATAGTAAGAACCCTATCGTATTGAGCGATTTGGAGTAGATATTACTAAGTAAATAAATAAGAGAAGAATTTTATAGATCAAGATTGTACCGGGCTGACTATGCGTGCCGAGTTTAGGAGATTTACAATACTACAAAAAGTGTTACAACTTTTACTCTGGCAGACACGATGTTTGGAATATTGAAAAGACCTTAGTTTACCATACAAAATGACCGTATTTATATAATAGCTGTTATATGGGTCTTAGAGTGCGTGTAGGCTGGGCTTGGAGTGCGCTGAGGTTTTCTCTTGTTGATTGTATGTATATCGAAGAATATTCATGATGATGTGTACCGAGTTCCCATTACCTCGTCCCTGTCCCGTTTTCCCATCTATTTATGCAATGTTCTTCTGAGGTTTCACGCCTGACGACCTATGTTCCAAGTTCTTTAATTCACTCAACGTTATCGTCTTCTGTGATCACTACAATGGAGTCATGTAAGCACCGCACCCAAATAATAACCATATCATATATCACAAGCGTAGTCAAAGCACCTACCTCAGTCATGAACTCGTAATCCCCCTCGAAGCCGAACCTCCTCCTCCACCTTGCAGTGTTTGTATCAGACTTTCCGCCTTTGCCCCCTCTCCTCCCGCCGCTTCCCCTTTACCCTCCTCGAAAGAAATGGCACCGTCACCGACTACCATCGCAGGGGAGTAGGCGCCCAAGTTGATGTTCAAAGGCAGAGGGAGGGCAGACACGGTGAGGGCCGTGAGGAGGAGGGTGAGGAAGAGATGGGGGGTGTGCATTTTGATGGGCTGCTGCTGGTCTTGCGAGCGGGTGGAAGTGGTAAAGTAGGTAGATTAAAGACGAGGGTAACCGGACCCGGAGAATGGAAGGGTATGCGAGCACAGCTCAGCGAGGCGTGGGATATTGGGATGGATTCGAAGCAGACGTGTCCAAGGATGGAAGACGAGAGGAGAATGGGGTATCAAGGAGATCGTCAGGGAAAGTGATGGTGATCGTCTGTCTTATATCACAAAAGGCACTGAGAGGAAACTGAGGGTATCTATCCTTCTCCCTGATCGTCGAGTATGAAACGACATGGTGCCTGGGGAGTTCGATTATTGCTTGTGTTTCTCCTGTGAAAAGGTTGGAGATACCTGTTTGCCGACTGGCTGGTAGTGTAGTATCATCAAAGCCCCAGCCATCTTGGCTTTTGGGTCTTTTGTCCTCTGTAATATGTGGTCCCAAAACTTAGCTATCGAAGACGTTAAAAGCTTGGTGGGCTTCCACCTATTGTTCTCCCGTTGTTTCGCGCTACTCGCCCAAACGGTAATCCCTATCCTGGAAAAGAATGTGACAAGTTGTGCTGGTCTAGATCTTGACTGTCACAGATCTAGGGAGGTGGTTGAGATAAGCTTAATACACTGCTACGCAGGGACTCTGGCGCGCGTCTTAAGGGGTTGCGCCTCGATCATCTCGAGACCGTGATTTTCTTGGGTTGAGACGAGCGCCAAGATGTCAGGAGTCGAGTTCGTCCCTGTGTTATTATCAGGAGGATAGGGGCTCTTTTGACAATGAGGTCTGGGTAAGTTCGGCGATGGATGAACAACCGATTCTCGTTGTCATTTTCCCCTTTATTTGCGTTGTTCCGAACGTACATCCAGAAGGCACTTGGATGTCGGATGCATGGAAGTGCAACTGTGAATGAAGCTTGACGTTGACTCTTTCACCTGTCCCCGCACTCCACGACGGCATGTGTCAACGGACTGTGGGGATTAGAGGTAGTTGCGGAGATGGTTCGCTACGCTGTGTGGGGTCTTGTCGCCCTGCCGCTGTGGTCGCCTATCATTAGCGACAGTTTAAGCATGAATAGTGGAGCAAGGTTTGGGCTTTCTTCCCCTCACATGCTTTGCAATCTTTTCTCGTTCCCGTCCATCCGATTTCCTCAACAACATCTGCGCAAACGTCAAGCCAAGATTCCCAACAACTTTTTGCCAAATCTCCTCTCCACTCGAAGCAATCAACCGAGCAAACGTCGGTTCGACGAATTGCCGTCAAACATCTGTTCGATTCTTCTATTCCAGCGATAACGACCCTGTGGCAAATATCAACACCATGTCCGCCATTACACTAGGGTAGAACACCAGCCCTTCTGGGTATGCCTGTGGTAGTGTAGTTACGACTCGTCTGTTCTATCGTCATCCTTTTATCTACAATGCATACGCATACACTACATTCAACCCGTTTTGGTCAAGACTGAGACTGAACGTGTCAATCTCCGATGGAGTTGTCTTGCGTGCATGCATCCGGAGTTTTGCTGATGCACACATCCCGTCACGGCCCCGGAATACTTACTTGTAGGCACATCAAGTGGGGATCGTCCGAAGCTGGAGTTCGGCCTTTGTCTCTCTCCTCTCCTTGGGAGCGCCGATCATGACACAAGTTTGGTTCAAAGTTAGGGTGCCTTCAACAGGTGTACAGTACCTTCTCAGTTCACTATGCCTGGTCTTTGTGTTTATTGTTATCTCGACGTTGTGTCCTTTTGCTCACAATGAACCACCGGGTGACTCCGGATTCGGACACTTCATCGGACACTTCTCAAGTGTGAAAGAAAGGCTGGGAGGGCACCATCATGGCAAGTGCCGCTATTATGCGCCTCTGATGAAATACTATCGGCAAAAAGGGTAACAGTCCATATCTCTGTTACCAGATCGTGAGCTAATGGCTGCAGCCGGATCTGCCATATTGGCATGCGTGGGAAGTCCCCATCCGATGTCATCTGTTTGGAAATCATCCATCTTCAGGGCTTACCATAATCCGGACCACGAAAGGGGAAGTCCGCATAGGTAGGCATACTGCCAGCCAGTCTGCCACTGATGATGGCTGTTGAAGTGAGAGGCGCGAGAGGTTCGAGGTTGGGAACACAAACTCATGGCGCCCTTGCCAAACCGGAGCACCAGTTTTTGATCCTCATGTGACTACACCTTGCAGACTTTCTCAACAGAAGATTACGATGTGGTGGAAGAATGCAAAGGGTCGTTTCAGGGCGACTCTGTATCGCCAAATCGCATCTCAGCTTCTGGGATCCGGATAGCATCACAGCGGGATCGCCGCACTAACAGGTGGAACCTACGCACCTCAGTGGATGCAGCTACTCTAGTGTACTGGCCGCAACTGGGGAGCCTCCAATCTTGGATCTCGGCGACAACAGCACTCCGCTGGCCGGATCTGCCTCGGCCAATTGCTCAACTCCATCCATGATATAAAATCTCTGAAAACAGAATGTCGCCCCTCCTCCGTCATGGTTCCTCGAGGTTGCTCAAAGTTGCTTCCTGTTATACCCGTCTCACTTGCCGTCCTTGGATAAAGCTCTCAACAGCGACCATTGCGACTCTGACACCCCACGCATTACTATCCCTTGGCAACCAAGAACCTTGTTGACCACCCCCACTTCGGAAGCGTATCCAACCTCAACATCACACACCTTATCGGCAGACACCCTTCACCTCCAAGTCGTCAGACAAAACCTTCAACGGTCGCCACGGCAAACAACATCGGCTCAGTTACTTCTTCCACCTTTCTCAAACACGACATCGTCCCCTTTGCTGCGTGGACCACCAACCTCGCCCACAAGCGAATCTATCATACATCATCGCCCAAGCCGAACCATCATGTCGCAAACAGTGGAAAAGCCCACCGTCGTCGAGGCTGCCCCAATGCCGGCTAGCCATATCAAACCCACCAGCTTCTTCACCGCGCGTTCCCGAGCCTGCTGCAGGTGCAACGAGGAAGGCTCCTCTCACGACCAGCAGTGCGTCAAGTCAACCTGCACCCACGGTTACTGCACCGACTGCCCCCAACTGGACTCCCGCGGAAGGGAGGTGATTCCGCATTCGTTCCCTTGCAACTGGGTCTGCAACACGTGCTCGGAGGTGCACAGCGTGCTCTCGATCCTCGTCAAGAACGTCGAATGCAAGTGCGAGAAGCCGACGCTACAGGCTATTTACGACCAATTCGGCCGCATCTTCCTGTACTTCCGCAACGACCCCGCTGTGGACGACTTGACCGATTCGGCTAAAGTCCAGGAGGCGGCCTGGAGGGTTTGGGAGGCGGGCGCCGAGCCGTGGTTGCCGCATGTTGTTGCTGCTGAGGAGGCGATTGCGAGGGCGAGTTCTAAGAAGGGATGGAGTCAGTTATCGTAAGTTCTTATCGTCTCTCCAGTTTCTGTGTGGTAACCTAGTTGGATGGTTCAGCTAATAGTTTTGTTTCGACACCTCTAGTCAAGCTAGTTTCTCGAGTGAGGACACCCTCGACCTGGACATGTCCGAGGCGACCGAATCGGTTGTTAGCGACTCCTACAGGTATTAAGCCCAGGAGCAGTCGGCAATTGCTATCGGCAGTGCTACCTTCCTTCGACACCGACGCCATTGCTCGACATTTTGGTCACCTTCTCGGCATCATCGAACTTCAGCCACGACATAACGACTTTCGCTTCCAGAACTCACACTTGTTCTGAGGTTCCTTTGAGGACATTATCATCATTTTCATCGAAAATTTCCGGGGAGGAGCGTTGCATGGAAAAGCGGAGCTTAGGCGTTGGACTTTTTTTTCTCTTTTACAGAATTATTTTGCTTTCCATCTCATAACCAGCGACTGGCGTTAGGATTAGGAGGATGAACATCTTTTACGGTCAGGTTATTGGACATTTTTCATATTAAGATTAGGTTATTGACCTAGTACTTTTCGGTACTCATATCAGATCACATCATATCATGATACCCTCGTTTCAGCACACTAGGACACGAAGAAATTGAACCATCCTTTCACAAGCTTACCTTATCTTTTTGTTGAGACCCTTTCCCATCTCCATGTGCCTCATAAGCTCAACCCATCATCCCCATCTCCATCGACTTTCCGGGCGTGTGGCTCAGTTGGTAGAGCGTTCGCTTAGCATACTCACCTGTATGCGAAAGGTCCTGGGTTCGATTCCCAGCTCGTCCAAGACCGATTATGAGATGTTTTGATATTCTTTTTTTTTTGCCGATGTTTGTTTGGTTCATGAACCTCCTCTTTTCTTTTTTTTCTTTCATCCCTCGGTGCGCCGCGACATCAGAACTTGTGGAGCGGCCGTTGTTTATACGTTCCGTGATATACCCGTCGAGGAATGGCCCATATTTTTTTTTCGATGCTGTGGCGACGGTCAATGGAGTTCGCTTGTTTTCAAATCGGCATTTGCAAGACATGAACTTTTCCAAAACATGTTCCTTGACAACGGAAGTTGGGATGTGCCTGATTTTGATATCATGCAACCCGGGCGGCCGGCTCACACGCTCTTCTGATTCATGTTGTTTCTTGTTGTTCGTGTCACCATTCTTTCTTGTATCACGTCCCTCCAGCGCAGCGTGCTTCTGGATGCACATGTGTCCTAGATGCCTTACCCTCCTCATCTTTGTACATGGTTTCAAGTCCCCCACTTTGATCCGAGAGTACAAAACGGGGTTCTGTGTACCAGAGTCCAGTGTCCAGTGTCTGACTAGTTAAGGTGGGTTAAGGTGGGGAAGAACAAGAGCTACACGAGACTTACTGCTAGAAGGAGGATGAGAAGTTTCTGTGATCGGTGAAGTATGTGCGAAAATGGAAAGAAGTCTTGGATGGGCCTGGTTGTGATACGTTTCACAGTCAGAGTGTACCTAGTCTAGTGTATTCGAGAATGTGTAGGCGCTTTCGTATGGCAACGTTACGGCTGTGTGCTTCGCCTTCCTTAATAGGGCTTAATTTTGCTTCTTCTAGAAGAAAGGCAGTTAATTGAATTCAACTAACATGTAGGCAAGCCGGTAGTCAAAGTCAGCAACATTGGAACCGTTCTTTGCTCAAGATCGTGTAACTTAACAGATACACCGACATGGTCAGTACATATACCACCTGAGCTCACATTGAGAATCATTGTAGCTTACCTACGCAGTGGATGGTTAATCTACTATTTTACATTTCTTTCCTTGATGATAATGGTTTGCTCCATCGACTTTAAACCTTGCACATAAACGGTCGGTCAGTCAGTCAAACACAATAAACGGCCAAGACGGCTATGGCCCGGGCCAGTCGGGCAACCACACTGTCGGTAGGTATGTTATGTAGATAGCCTTGGTAGGCCAGGATCGGATATCGGATGCCGGAGCGAAGCATTTTGCAAGATACCGATGTAAGCCAAGATAGTGCCAAGATACCAAGCTTCCACTTCCTTCGTATCAAAGACCGACCCAGCCAATCGATGCAAAGTGACGCACATGGCCACATGTCTTGTAAAAGCTTAAACTTCTCTTGGTCTTTTGGTCTCTTGGTAAATCTTAAAAGTTGAGCTGAGCGACTTTCGGCTTTCTCTTTTCTTCAAATTCTTTGGTCGTCCGGTCGTCTATGATCTACACCAGAACCCCGACTGCATGCACTGTTTTGAGTGTCTACAACTTTCAGTTCGCACCGGGACGGATCACGGTTCACGGATCCACACCAGCCCTACGATAGATACACTACACAGCCTTAAGTTTGCCATGCGAAAGGATCAGGACCGATTATCGCACTTGAAATACCAAACACAAATGAACTCCAATGCGATGTTTACCATAAGCCGGTAACGAAGGGCTGGGAAGAAATTCGAGTTCAGGCGTGTTAGACGACACCAATGGATCAACCTGGGCCTGTTCCCTAGACTCACATCACACCCTCCCGCCAGTCCAGCATTGCGATTGCCCCTAATTACGTGGTACTCGACACTCTTTTGCGGTCAATTATGGACATCGTCGGGGCGCTCCTTCCCCAGATTGGCAGTCGGAGAGCATACAAGAGGGCCCGGAGCGGGAGGCAGGGACGACCGAGCAGTTCCCCCAGGCAAGAACTTGGTTGGTATCAGGACCTCCGATAATCTTTGAGACGACGGACCAGCCGACAAGTTGAGACCTGTTAAGGTTGTACGGCGCTCGAGCCATCAATAACTTCATGGAACGTTTCCGAGGATGGGGAAGACGACAGATCGATCAATCATGTATGTATGTTGTCATTGCACTTTCATATATGAAGACAAGGTTGTAGTCTTCCATTAATACGCTCTCTTCATTGTCATCTATAACACCCAATTTAACTCGTTCAGAAACTCTTTCAAACAGTCATCCAGGACCCAGGAACGCCATTATCTCAAAACAAACAGCCTCCATTTTATATTCTCCGTTGTCGCTGTCAACACCAAACCATCCCAAAACGCCCGCTACCTATCCGCCTGCCATGAACAGAAAACACCAAAATCGGGTATAACGTCAAAAATCATAAACATGAACAAAGAAGAATCGCGAAGGAATCGCTCCGTAACACCAGGCTCCGCTAACCATGCAACCCGCCCATCCAAATCTTGGTTTTCTTCCTTTTCATTTCCTTTTCCTTTCCCCCACGGTGAGGGTGTCACGCCTCAAACGCCTCCACCCGCTTCCCAACCTTCTTCTTCACCTGGCTCGACATAGCCACCCCGCTATCCGGCACTCCGCTGACAGGCTCTGGCGCCTGAAGCCACTTGAGGTTGCTGGCCTCCACGATGCCCTGGTACCAGATGTTGGCCATCTTGCGATACCCGACATCGGTAGGGTGGGTGATATCGAACATGTCGGCGGGGATCGGGCCCTTGGTCGCGTCGTGCATGTCCACCAGGATCACCCGCTTGCCCGCGTCCCTCATCCGCTGCGCCAACCCCCTGAACTGGTCGTTGATGATCACCACGCGCTCCTCATTGACCGGTAACGTGTTAATGATGAGCGTGCTGAGGATAACCACGGCGCGCGGGCTGGCGGCAAAGACTTCGTCGATCATGGCGCCCATCCTGTCGCCCGCTGTCGAAATGTTGACGTTCCCTGTTGCGTCGTTGGTGCCGGCGTTGATGAGGACCACGTTAGGCTTGTACGCGGGCACGGCGGTGCGGGCTTTCGCGTGGACCTCGTGGATCCTGTAGCCTGGCCAGCCCTCGACTTCGTTGTCCTTCATGCTGCCGTGCTGACGCGAACCAACCATGTTCACTGGGTTGCCGAGCTTGATGATGGCATTGCGCAGTCCGTTACGGTAACCGTTGCCGTCGGTCGAAGCCTGGCCGTATGTGATGGAGGCGCCAAGGGGCATGATGCGAAGGGCAACCCCGTTGCTGAGGGCAGCAACGGCCTTGCCGCCATTGCCGAAGTTGTCGGTCGTTACGCCCTGGTTGGCCAAGGGGGTGGACAAGGCTGAAAGCAGACAGTTAGCTTGAGAGCTTGTGGCAGAATTGGGGGGTATGGAAACACTCACCCATCAAGAGGGCCTTCAACGATGGAATAATCATCTTGAGGTTTGGAGAATGAGAGTGATCGAAGTGGTTCGAGTTGCTACTGGTATAGAGTCGTCGGCATATGTATTGGTGCCAAAGCCCAGCCGTTCAACTCGGGGACTAGGGGATATAAATGGCCTCCCGAAATCGAAGTCGTGCCGTCTCTTTGATGTCCCGGGTGATGTGTCAACAAAGAGTTGGAGACAAAGGCGACAGTCAGGCACCAAACAAGGGATGGGTCGCGGCCGAGGTGAGGAGAACACGATCCAACAGTCCGGATGAATACCGGTAACACTTGTAGTTGGGAGTTGTTAAGCCGTCAGGTATCCGAGGTCCTATGATGCTGGGGAACCGACAGGCTAAAGTAAGACGGCGTCCGGGTCGTAGCACAAAGGCGGTATGTGATACTATGGGGGGAGGATGAAGAACGTTTACTCGAAGAGAGGTCGTAAGGGGTCCAAACAAAGGGACACAGGGAAACGGCAGGATATATTAGGAAGCAGGAGGGAAGGCCGAGTTCATGGGGACCGGGGACGGGAAACCTCACGATGGTTTTGCTCGATCAGCCTGGACCCGTTGTCACCTCATTTTGGCTACAGGCTAGTGATGACTGTGGCGGTCGTGATGATGTTATGTCACGTACAGTGCGCCCGTGTAAGAAAAAGCGGGTAAGGGAAGGAAAAAAGAATGTGAAAAAGTAAGAAAAAGAGGGCCATCCAGTCCATCACCAACGCAGGTGCCTAGCACCGTGCGTGGTACAAAAACCCCGGCCATGATACCGTCCCATGGAGCAACGGCCGCAGCAGCTAGTGCGTTGACAGTTGCTGACACAATGGGACTGGCCGGGGTGCCATTGAGCGGCCGCAGAGTGACATGGGCGGGAGGGAATGAAATTGTGCCAAGCGGGAACGTGGTGTTGAATTGGGCGTGGTGAGCCTGGAGGTGTTGCTGACCTCGCGAGCGCGAGATTCAAGCTTGACATTTTCTCGTGTCTGCCCGATGGAGCCCACAGACTTCCCCACTCGGGAAGTCACGATGTGTAACAACGGTCGCCGCGGTCGAAACAAACGAAGCCGAGGGAGGAGAAACGAGGGAGTGAGACCAGGGAGATCCGGAGATGGGAGGATGGATGGATGGGGTCTTGGCAGGATGAACCGAAGCGCCCCTGGTAACCAAACAAAAACAGTCGAGACTCGGGCGCCCTTTCCTGGGGGACTTCTTGTCGCAGGTAGCGCTACATATATGTACGTACTTTACCGATAGCAAGCAATAGCGTTGGCTGCTATATCTGCTAGCATGAGATAAGAAGTTGGGCGGGTGTTAGGCGTGGATCACACTCAGCTTCTTAACAGCGGCTCGCTTGAAGCTTAGCAAGAGCTATTACCCCATTTTGGCCTGTCTCGTCGATCCTGTGCCGCGTTGTGCCTGAAAATCTGAATAAAAGAAGCTTTATAACGTGCCACTCGCCAAACAGCGTGCACCACAACGAGAGATGCATCATACCGAGGTGATCCCTTACTTTTGCCAGTTAATATCGACGATGCGCATCTGATCCTCACGAATGCAACCGTCATTGATTGTCTTTTGACATGGTCCGTCTTCGGCATTTCGTCAGTTGGTTCATCTGATCTGCAAAGGGTCCAAAGGGTTCAATGTTGAGTTGAAGTCGTCGTTCTAGACCGCTCAGCGACAAATTGAGGTGCTCGCAGGTCCCGTCTCTCGCTGCTACCGTTTGTTGCACACCGGTCTGGCACAAGCTCCCCCGGCCGTCAACCTCAACGCCCGGGCACAGAGCATCCGATGCATGCACTTCCACCTCCAGCCGTCAATTTGGCTTTGTGGCTGCAGCACGCAGAATGCTTGATTGGAATAACCAACCAACCAGCGTCCGAATAATCTACGCCGCGGCACATGAACAGTGCTGAATGAGGTGGTCGTCATTTCCTTTCTCCTTCTTTTCTGTTGTTCATTGGAAGCTCCTACGATTCATTTGCTTCCAAAGGAATCCAAACCGTCAACCTTGTTGCTCTTCTACGTGCCGGTCTCCCTTCACCGACCCCGACCACTCCCCTCCCAATATGGACGCCGACCGCAGGCATCAGCTTCAAGGAGCTGCTGGGGATCCGCCCAAGTACACAGTGAGTGTTACACTGTGAAGTTAGGGGCACTTCTAGCCCTACGCAGCGGGGCTGCGCCTCAAGGTATCCAGAGACACGATGGGAACCACATTTCACCATACCAACACAACAAACAACTCGTATTCCCGTCGCATTTCCCAAATCTATATTGTCTTTCGGCCCGGACAATCTTTGATACCAGACTTTGATTAACCATCAGGCACCTTCTGCACTGGTTGAGGTCGCGATTGGAAGACGATACCATCGCGCATCGCGGTTGAGAGTGCTCTCGTTGGCCGCCCAATCAGAGCCGTCAATTAGCCCTCATGTTTCTCCCCGTTGTCGTCCGATGATCCGGGCCGTCTGAGAGCCATGCGCCAGTGGGGTGCTCGGCATGGCGGGCCTTGACCCTCAACAAGGTTCAAGGTGCCGACCGAAGCTCGCTGGCAATAGCTTTGAAATTCTTTCACGAGTATGACCAGGAATGCCCTCCAAGCCTTCTAGAATTGATTCCAGAGCACACTCGCCGCCACCATGGGAAAATCTACAGCTTTCTTCTAGCCTGAACCTCTTCACCTCGATGCGTCTGTTGTGCTCACAAGGCTCGGCAGCTCGATCACACCACTTCAAAGTTTGACAGCTCAAAAGTATGTTACACAGATCTCGGTCATCGACCCATGTCGGTTCATGTAGTCAGATGGCACCCACCAGTGAACACGATCTTTCACGACAACGTGCTCCCCTTCCGCCGGAAAGAACGTCCAAAGCTTCGGCCCCATGCCTGATACAACCTTGTAGCAACCATTCAAGCCCATTTGGGGCACAAAAATCGGCTCAGCATAGCCAGCTAGGAACCAACAGCATAAAGGGGAAATTAAACACCATGCCCAGAAGTGTAATTTTGCCGCCTACCTAGGGGTTCCGGATACGGGATTTCACTGAAAACGAAGCGGTACCTAATCGTTCACATACAGAGAGCATTTTACAGCGAGAAGAGGCAGACTTGCGACATAACCAAAACACAGATTGAGTGAATCGTTACAATACTCGCTTCATGCTCCCGAGGAACCTTGTATACAAACCTCCATACGAATTGGGGCGGACGTAGGAACAAAGCCTTCGCTAAGAGGAACCATGCTACCGCGATGCTGACAGACTTGGCGAATACGATGCACAAATTGTACGATAAATGGATGCACTCCAATGGCCAGTGAGCCAGTGCCGTGAATGCCTAGGAGATGAAGTAATGAAGACCATGTGGTCAAAAAGACCCAACGGAAGGGTTGTGAAAACTCCATCGGGCTCACTCAGTCACCCAGCAGAGAAACAAGCAAACGCCCAGAGATCTGTGTCAGTCTCTCCCTCTGCCTTACATACCACTCTCTGGCCATAGCCAACCCTGCCTACCACGCGCTGTCGCGATGCAACTTTGAACTTTTCCAGGGTTGAAGCGAAGGGGTTTCCTGTTTCGGAATCTGACCCAGCCAAGACATGTCGAGAAGGGGCAATGGTAGGGTGTTGGTTACAGTTGTTGTTTTGAGGTTGCGGACGTTTGAAACTGGAGAAGTCTTCAAAAATGGTTGCTGCAAGAAATCATGAAAAAGATTTTGGTCTCGTCTTTGTTGGTGTTGTCGTCACAAGGAAGTGAGAATGGCAGATGTCCTCCCCTGAGACTTCTAACTTCACTACACTCAACGAACTCAACAAAAAAACATCACAGAAACAAAAAGAACGAAAAAGGAAAAGAAACATGAAGATCATCACGAAAGCCGAAATAACATCAAAAAGGGAAAAGATTAAGAGAAAAAAATGATGTTTGAGACTCGGATACCGGGAGTCGAACCCGGGGCTGTTGAGAGAGCAGTCACTCCTGAGAAGTGAGAGTCAACGATGTTACCGCTACACCATACCCGATTGAACGGATAAGGTCCGATTGTTGTTGTTGGTGTACTGGCAGCCTCTGTTTATAAGCATACATCGACCTTGGCCTCCAAGCCAGCCTATATCTTCAACCCTGGACGACTCTTCTTGTCACTTCCTCGCAACGCGCTTCATCGGCGCGAATTCGAATCGACTTTCCGCCATCTCTTTTCTCGCAAAGAGAGTTCTTCATCAATTCCATCCTTTAAGCCAAGCCTCCAACAAAGTCAACCAACCGACAGCCAGGATAAAACCCAACAGCACACACACAACAAACAGTCAGTGAACAAAGCGTCCACGACTCAACATCTACTGCTTTTTTCTGGCCTTTTACTATAATGTAGTACTCAGCGGCCGCCCGCCAAGTAAAGTGCCAACCGTAAACACCAAAGTCAGCATCATGACCTTATTTAAAATGATGATCTGATCCTTCCCTTCTTCGCCCTTCCCAGTCCCGGATCGGCCTGAGTGACTAATTGACAACCAGCTGCCAGCATAATCTAGCCCATTGTCCGCTCGTGAGTGCCCAAGGCAAGGAGGAGAAAAACTCCGGTTGTAGTAAATAACTTCTCCGTCCCCGGTCAGAGTCGCAATCCTAGGCGCTCAGGCACAGTCCCCAACTCAGGCACACAAAAACACCACGGTTCCCACTTCCTATGTACCGTATAATCAGGGAAATTCGCTTTCGGAATGGATACGCGCGTGGGTTGTGGAAAAAACGAAGGAGTGCAATCCCCTTCAGTCAAAAAGAGTTGTTACTGGCAAGCAATATTCCGACCCCCGTAGGAGGAAGCCCGTAACAGACTAGTCCTCGTTCATGGTCGATTCAGCTGGGTAAAGAATACATATCAGAAGTTGTCATCATCCGAAGGCAGATGCCCGCGGGAAAGAGTCTGGTAGAAGCCGTATTCCCAACCACTGCCAATGGGATAAACGCTGCTGAAGTAATTATATGGGGTTTGGGTTTTCCACGAGACCAGAGTAGACTATGATTCTCGATTTGCTTGAAGCTGGCAGATCCTGCCAGATCCCGAAAAGGGATTTCCCAAGATTGTACGGTAGTACCCGCGGTTGTAACAGACACTGGTTGGGGCCAACGTTGGTTCGTTCAGTGCACGTGGGAACTGGGCAGCTTGGTTCCTGGTGCCTGGCATCAGCGTGACTTGCGTTGGAAGTTGGGACACCGTGTTGGACGAATGGACGATATGCTTCTAGTTGACACTTGATGGTAGGTAGGTAGGTAACTGAAAGTAAGTACAGCACAGTGCTTCGCTACATATCTGCCTAGGTATCTCGATGTAGGATCGTAGGTATGGTCTAACAATACCAAGAACTGACTATGAAGGACTCTGCATTAGTCAAATGAGATGTAAGGTACGGTACGATCGGTTTCTCACCTAACAACCTGGCTCGCTGGTAACCTCGCTGGCAACCTGCCTGCCTGGATGGACGAAAGCCTGGCGCGGGTTTGATGTTGGGTTGTTGGTTGGTTGGCTGGTTGGCAGTGAGCATCCATCCCTTTCTTCCTCGTTGGGTTGGGTGTCACTGTCAGTCTGTACCTGCGCTAGCGGTGCTTGCTTTTCGTCATCATCGGTATTTTGTTGGTTCGTACCATAGCGTATCCGTATTGTGTCCAATGACCATTATGATTCATGAAGGGAGATTGGCAAGTGGATGCCCCGGTAACCTCGCCATCAATGCCCACGATGGTGAAGGAAGATGATGTTTCAGAACATGATCTATGAGAGATAAAGAAAGATTGCTGTGTATGTACGAAAGGGTATCTCGATGCGTTATATCCAAGAGACAGAAATCCAAAAAAACCAAACTGTTTCCCCACCTTCAAAACGTAGACGCGCAGAGAGTGCCTAGCCTCGAAACCCTACTTCGAAGTCTGCACACTCTCCACCACCATCGGCTCTTCCTGTCTCTCGCAGTCCGACGCCGTACTCTCCTCAGCACTGTTCTTCTCCTTATCCTCTTCTTCCAACGTTTCCTCATCGGGCTCAGGTCCATCACCCTCATGCCCAACCCTACTCATCCCCTTCAATGTCTCCCTAACGGTCTGCTCCCTCTCCAGAGCCTGCCAAAGTTCCACATCCCACTCCTCCACGTTCCTGCCCTCACCACCCGCTTCATCCCAAGCCCACATGGGCCCTGATCCTCTCGCGGCTCCTCCTCTCCCGAGTGCAAGGAGCCCTTTCCATGTCTCCCACTGCATCCATTTCCTCCATCCCAGCCTCCATAGCCCAGATATGATCATGTTCCGCTTGATGGATTTGTAGCCGAGTTCAACGGAGGTGAGCAGGCCAACGGCCGCAAACAGAGCCACCCACCATGCTGGATCGGGTCCGAACGAGGAAAAGAAGCCACCGCGGACTGCGTAGGGCCAGACCCCCGGGGCGTAGGCGCCGGCGAGGAAGATTTGCCAGACCCACCAGCCTGCGAAGGTGATGCCGAAGGCGCCGAGGATTATGCCGGTTTTGTGGTGGGTGTCGATGATGCTGTTGTTGGTTAACGGGTTAGTCTCGCGTTTCAAAGAAAAGGGTGAAAGGAGGGAGGGGAAATAACGTACAGCAACTTCAAGTTAGTCCAGACAATGGCCACCGTAAAGACCAAGTTGCCCACAGCAAACAGACCATTATCCTTCACCGCAATCCCACCGTAGAGTCCCCAACACACCCACCAGACCACCACGCCCTGCGCAACAGCCGCTACCATCCATCCCAGATACTTCCTCAGATTCAATCCGCCGTCTCTCTGGCCCCAGACATACAGCTCCGGCACGGCCATCAGCGTCTCTGCGCTCAAATCCTGTTCCCACACCCCCGGGACAATCACGCACAAACTGGTGAAGAGCGCATTCAGCACCGTCAAACTCCATGATTCGTAGAGACTGGTGCCTGTGTATCCTGTGTAGCGCTGGTACATCTCGGTAGGCAGATAGAAGAACATCTCCTTCCAGAACGTGGCAACGATGAACTTGGCGGTGCGAGCGTAATTCAATCTCCCGTGTACCAACAGGAGACGGGAGAGGAAGCGGAACTGGGCAACGGCATAGTCCGCAACTCGCGCGGCTTGCAGACCTTCTCGGCCTGAGATGCCTACGCCGACGTGGGCGGCTGAAAGCATGGCTAGGTCATTAGCACCGTCACCTATGGCGAGAGTGAGGGGTGGTGTTCGTTTAGGAGTGACGAGGTAGGAGAGGAAGCTTTTCTTTTTGGTGGTGATCGATTGGTGGGAGTGGTTGCGGATGGCGGTGACGAGCAAGGCTTTCTGAGCAGGGGAGGCGCGGCAGCAGATTACCGAGTCAATCGTCGGGATGAGGCTGTAAAAAAGTTCTTTGGCGTTCCCGTGTGCTTCCGGCTCATCAAGAGCGGCGAGGGTGTGGCCGTCGATTACTACGACGGTGTGGTTGGGAATTGCAGTAGGCATGGTTTCGGCCCGGATGTTCAACTCGTCGACGATGTCCATAATTTGACCTTCCAGGTTTCCCTTGGTGGCGTCGAGGATATAGATATCGGAAGTAGGACGGCAAAGCCGAGCCGAGTAGGCAATGTTAATGGCCGTTTCGCGCTTGTCGCCAGTGAGCATCCAGATCTTGATGTTAGCTCGTCGGAGACGCTCGATTGTCTCCGGGACACCCTTCTGAAGCTTGTCTTCAATCGCCGTGGCACCGATGAGGTCGAGCGTCTGCTCAACTACTTCACCGGCCGCTTCGATGCGTTCTTGACGATCGACCAGACTCGTTTCTGCATCGTGGTATAGCTTCTTCCATGTCTTGTACTCTGACTCGGACAAGAACCGTTGGGCGAAAAGAAGGGTTCGAAGGCCCTCGGTTGCAAAATCGTCAATGTGTTTGAAGCATCGAGTGAAGATAGCACCTTCATCGCACACAGAAGGGTCGTCAAGGAATGCAAACTTGTCTGGCACCGAGGCCATTACAGCCTCCTCATAAGGCACATCATATGATGCTGTGCGGACGGTTATATGGGGCCGGAGGCGATCTTCTGGTGCAGACAGGGACATTCTGCCCACCTCAAACGACTTACTACGATTGGTGGTGGGGCGCTTACTAGGTCCAGCGACACTATTCTGTCTCGCAAGATTGATGCTGCGGCGGATTGTAAGGCTTGGCCGACCGCCAAAACTGTTACGTGGTTCTCGAGCCTCACTCCTGCGTTGCATTTCATGCTCGACCTCCAAGCTCTTGCGAACCTCGTTGGCCTTCTGCATTGCCAGTTGTGCCATCCTGAGGCGCGGAAGAATGACGGAGTCGGCGCCCTTGGTTATCAACCATATCCTTTCATCGGGACACCGCACAATAATGGACATGCGCTTTCGCTTGCTGCTGAACTCTATCACATCGAGGATTTGGTAGGTGCGCTCCATCTCCGTGCCGTCACCGCGCGATATACGGAGCGTGACTGACTGGGAGGACCGTTGAACCACGAGAAACCCAAGCTCTTGAGCAGCTTTGACAAGAGCAAGCTCATCAGGCGAAGCGGCCTGGAACTCGATTTCCCCGTCTCTAATTTCTGGCAAGCAGGTGTGGCAGAGGGCCATAGCAAGCATGTACTGAACTGCCCTCCTCGAGAAAGGAGCATTGGGGCGCAGCTTTATGTACTCAAGTAGGTCTTCAGTCGACCGCCACTGTGAGGATGACCGGCGCGGGTTCGGTGAACGGACTGACACAACGGTCGTTGTCTTTGTCAACGCGTTGTCGTATTCAGGGGTCGGTTCCAACATAACCCTGGTCTCTTTCTCCTTAGTTTTCGTATGAGCGAGGCCTTGTTCTTCTTGCTCCTTGAGGATATCCATCTCATGCAACCATGTTGTTCCGGCAATGCTCATCTTTCGGAACTTCATGACGTTTTCGGTCAAAGTTCCAGTCTTATCCGAAAATACGTAACCGATCTGCCCTAGGTTCTCAAGAATGGTATTGGTGTTGCACTTGGCCGGCGTATCGGACACCTTGTCGTACATCTCCAGGTCGGAATTGAGCATCCACATCTGTCCGAGTTTGACAATCTCCAAGCTAACGTATAGTGCCAACGGGATGATGTTGTTAAACTGGATGAAAAAGCCGATAATGATATCCTCGAACTCCACTCCCATATGCTTCAAATACCATGCCTTGTGCTCATAGGCATCTTTCCAGATCAAATAGCCCATTGAGCAACCGACGGAAAGGGAGATAACCACAACAACAAGGCTGATGACGATTTTGTTGGCGATCTTCTCCATGGCCGGCTTCTTTGCCTTGGGGTGTCGGTTGGCGTTTCGTCGGAGTTTGCACTCTTCTCCCGAATTGATGACCATACCGATGGCCCATGTTGTGTTGCGTAGCGTGCAACCTCTGTACACCACTTCATTCAAAGTCAACGGCAACGTTTCACCGTCCACGGTTACTCTTCCGTCAAACCGATAGAGATCCGGATTGGGATCCTCCACCACGAACTCGGCCTGGCAGTTGGCAATACCTTGTATGGTGTTGCAACGCTGCAGAGCCTTGGACACTTGCTTGTTCTTGAGATTCGTCTCTCCGTCTAGGGCCATTGTTTCGATGTAGGCCATACCATTTTCGCCGTCGGCGTACAGCAGCACGATATCTGCGGGAACATCCTCGTCGCGGGAGAGCTTGATGACATCGCCGACTTTCAAATCCTTCCATTGCGTGGCATGCCATTGATATTCCGAGTCGGGTAACACATCTTCCACTGCCACTGTATCCTTCTCCTTTGTTCTTCGTAACCCAGACCCAGTCCGCCAGTCCTGTCGACTGTCAACATGGCCTGTTGGTCGGAGGACGGTCGCGCTTCTTGCATTTTCCACCTTATCGAGTCGATGGCGTTTCCAGTCATCGTATCCCTCCTTGACAACAGTAAGAAGGACAAAGAACAACAAGGGAACGATGGTTGTGAAGTTTCCGGTTGTACTGACGCCCGGAATGGTTTGAGGAACACCGACGCAAAGGAAGTAGAAGTTGGCCAGGCGCGAGAACTGGAAGAATAACTGCTTCGGGAGGAAATCGTAGACGGTGTAGCGGGATGTCCGAATCGTGTTTGGTATATATGCGCTCCCTCGCCGTTCGTCGATCAGGGGTTTGTCATGATGGGGTCGTAATGGGATATGTCGGCCGTCTTTTGAAGGTGGCAGTTCCTTTTCTTGGAAGATGAGTTCGAGGACGTATTTCCGATATAACTGTTGTGTAGAGGCCTTGATGGACCTAGTCACCGTTGTCGCCGACGTCCCGGTTTTGCGCAAAGGGGCCAAGATGCCGGCTTTACTGAAGGTGTTGATGCCCTTTTCCAACGAAGCATTGTCGACACTGGCGCCTCCCTCATCGGCCGTGCTCCTGGTAAAGCTCCTCATGATGGTGTTTGTCCAAAGGGTCTGAAATTCATGGCGTCGCTTGTCGGGAGATGGAAATGGTGGTGAATAGGCTGCGCCAGCGCAGTTGTTGAATATCTCTACGCAGTACGTGTAGAAGTCACGGTCATCGACTCGATGGATTGGCGGGACGATCAGGTCCCTACTGGGGGCTCAGCTACGGTGTATCATCGGCGGTTTGGCTGCTATCGTTAATCGTTACGGCGATGGTCGTCAGCTTCCCGGCTTTTTATGTGGAGCTGCGCGGGCCCAGGGAAGAACCCGAGAAAATGTCTGGAGAGCGGCCCCGGATGGAAGTGCTGAGTTTAAGGGTTCTATCGGTGCGAGATCAGACTGAATGCATCGAAAGCAAAGCGAGTTCGGATTGAAGCGAGCGACTGGTAGTTGCGACCGAAGGAGGTGAGTTTCTGCCGGAAGAGACGGAAATTGAGAATGATGACGAAGGGAAGGAACAGAGGTGGGATGAAGATGACAGCCCAGGCAGAAAGAGGGAAGGCGCCAAGATGGACGACATCGAATTCAGAATCCTGCTTCGGATCCTTGTCCCTTCGTGCGGAAAGCGCGCCCCTTCCGTGGTGGTGGATACGGGAAATCTGCGCCAAGCTCACAGCCCCACATTTCGGAGTTTGTGATTTGTTTCCGTCCCGAGTCCGACTCTTCAACGATGACTTCAACCTCTTCTCATCAAGAGACAATTCAGATCGATGTCTTCGATGGACGTGCTGTAACTCTGGCGACACGAGTTCGGGCAGAATTCATTGGGGAATGTGACACTGCATTTACAGATAAACGACGGAGACAAATGCCCTTGTCGCCAACGACCCGCTGGGTTGGGTCTCTGGTCAAACTCTCCCGTCTCTCAACTGCCGGCTAGGAGGCGCGTTATCGGGAAACCGCGTGCCTCCTGGGCCCGTCAAACACTTCACGAAACAACTGTTCACCGACTTCTCCTCCTCCCCCGATCATCCTCTCTCTCAACAACCGCCTCATCCCTCTCCCACAAAAGATACGCCGCTGTCGCAACCGGGCCACCCACCACGAACCAACCCAACGCCTTGACGAATCGCTTTCCACCACCGACTCCAGCAGCCCAATACTGGTACGCAGCCCAAGTGAGCAGCGCAAAGTTACCACTGTAAACATCCCACTGCAAAAAGTGCTTCGCCAAAGGCGCCAACCACGCCACCCGGATCTTTTCCAAACTCGACACGTCCATAGATGGCGGATCCCACAGCGCCCTAGGGATTGCCGAACCAATGTTCACCTCCTTCAACATCGCCGAAAGCCACGGGTATGAGGCAGCCAAGCTTGCTGGCAAAGCAGTGGGCGGCGTCAGCGCAATGGCCAGGAAGCCCAACTGAGCCACCACGCAGAGGGTCATGGTAAACTTGTATACCGGGCTTGCGCCGGCTGCTTTCCTCCCAGCAGTAATTCTGCTGCCGTTCCCCTCCGAGCCAGCACCGGAAGAACCAAACAAGCTCTTGAGGAAGAACATCAAGTTGGCCTGCAGAATAGGAAACACCTGCCAGGTTGCCATCCAGTTCTGATGCTCAGCTTGCGGAAGGACTCGAGGGCTTGGTAATCCCATCATGAATGCCGGAACAAGGAAGGCCATCGTGATGCACGCCGGCAGCAGGGCCATTTCCCCCTCGTCAACGGCCAGCGCGACGACATCGCTGCCACTTGCTACCGGCGATGTAAACAAGTAGATGATGAAGTAAATCGGGCCAGCGATGGTGTATGACAATAATTGCATGCCCATACCCCAAAACCCAGTCCTGTAAGAACCGTCAGCCATCACTATCCACGCTTCTGCATTCCTTCCTCTTTCAACACAACTCATCCAAAACCCCATTACCAGCAGTCACCAAACCAGCAAAGGTAAAAACAACTCACCAACCAACCACCCTCCCCTGATTCCCCCTCCTCCCCCCTTCCAAACTCACCAACCCCCAAGCCCCCGCAAACTGCACCATAGCCATCCAGAGCGGCACATCCACCTCCCACGTCCTTCCCCCGGCCATTTCCCCCCTTTTTCCCTTCACCAAGCCCTCCAGCCACGGCCCCTCCCACGGTCCCTCCCACGGCCCCTCCCACGTCCTCCCCTCACCAGCATCCAACCAAGCAGCAAAAAACGTAACCAACGTAACCAAAACCTTATCCACCGCCTTCACCCCCGTAAACACCTGCTTCGGCTCGTACCCCACGGTGACCGAAGGGTCGGTCTTGATCTTAGTGAGCGCCGCAAAGAAGCCATTGCTAAAACCGGTGATCATCCCCCCATAAGCGCCAGTCGAAAGAAAGAGGAGGAGAAGACAGATGGAGAGGAATTTGCCTGCGAAGCCTAGAACCCCCGAGGAACGCCGCGTTTGGAGTTGGGCTATGATTGAGGTGCGGCGGGGGCGGGTGTCGGGGCTTGGGCTGGGTCGGGGCCCGATTGGGGAGAGGGGAGGGGATTTGTTGTGAAGTGACATCGTTTCGGCCCCCCTTTTCTGGATGGGATGTTGAGTATAAGGAAAGAAAAAGGGAAATGTGGGAGAAGTAAAGAAGGGGTTGTTGGGGAGAGAAAGTGAAGGTCGTATAAGAACAGCAGCGTAGAGAGCCCAAGTTCCGAGGTCAGTTCCCAACCTTGGCAGGGTAGGTAGTGTTTGGTTGAGGACCCACTTGGGCTTGGGCCCCTGCTGTTTGCTAGGTGCTCAGGACAGACAGCCCACGTCTGAATATCCATCGTCATGTTTATACCAACTATTGAATGATTGGGCGAGAAGGATTCATTCCGTAAAAGTGATAAAGTAACAGTGATGCAAGATGTTTTCGGGTTATATGAAAGGGCCCGAAGTGGTCGTAAAAATAAACCGAACATGGACCGTCCAATGCGGCTCGCTTTGGCTAGGAAAGGCCGTTACAAAACTGTGATAGGGATTACAATAATTGAAAACACATCGGCTAGAGTCC
Organism: Neurospora pannonica FGSC 7221; assembly: GCA_009805235.1. Lineage (NCBI taxonomy): Eukaryota > Fungi > Ascomycota > Sordariomycetes > Sordariales > Sordariaceae > Neurospora > Neurospora pannonica. The sequence continues at coordinate 81,470 of RANY01000107.1, forward strand.
CTTAGGGATTTTTGTATTCAAGAACAGCCTAGAAATTAGGTTCAAAGGTATAACAAAGACGCTTGGATAGGTGATAAGAGTATACCCAAGGTGTAATGTACAGACCGTGACGCGTTCGGTTTATTCTTACGACCATTCAGGGCCCAATGTCTGAATCCATCCATGATGCTGAACCGCATGGGCAAGGGTTAGGGCTCATCATTGAGCTTATCGAGATCATCAACACGACCGAGAGAACTTCGCAGCAAAAGTTCATTTAAGAAGTTCATGTTGTTAATCGCTAAAAGGTATTTGTGTTAATTAATCGCTGTTCCCAAGACTCCCCTTCATGACCATGCCGCTGATCCAGAGAAAAATATCCGGAAAAACCCATGCAAAGTGTTATGCAACACAACCCAAACACCAAAGTACGCCCGTCATTGCCATGGTTACTTCTTCTTCGGATGACCCTTACCCTCATTCTTCGAGCCGCCGTTTGCCCCAGCCTCATCGACCAGCACGATCTTCTTGCCATCCGAATCCAACGTAAACTTCTTCGTCACCACCACCTCATGTCTCTCCATGAACCTCCCCCCCATGTACCCCGGTTCCTCCCTGTTCATCAACCTCCTCAACATCTCCATCGTATTTTGCGGGAACGGTTCTCCAGGCAACTGATGTACGATTCTAAAGACAGAATTGTCTGATTCCTCCTTTGCCCCTCTGGATTTCAGGTGCTTAATAATACCGACGATCCTCTGAATCCTTTTGACGAACGGCAGTAGTTGGGGGTGCATATCTGGTGGGAATGGCGGCGGAGCCTCGGAGCCGGGGGGTATGGGGTGCTCGGTAGCAAGCGTTTCGGCCTCGACGTTGTACAGCCGGACTGTGTGCACAAGCGCCTCCACGCAGATGTGGAAGGGTGTCAGGTCGAGACAGCCGCGGAGGATGCCCTGGTTGGGGTCCGCTCCGTGGGTGAGCAAGAGGTGCATCGTCTCCCAGTGTCCGTTCATGGCGGCATCGGTTAGGTAACTGAAGGACGGCTTTACGAGCATGAAACCCCTCTGGACTTGGAAATGGGGATGCCCAAGGGGGTGACGCTTGAGAATCGCTTTTACGACATCGGTGTGTCCCTCGTGACAAGCCTAAGTAAGTGTACAGGAGGTTAGTGGCTGGGACGGTGAGGACTGACTACCTGCAAATTACGCAACTTACAGCTTCAAGGGCGGAGAATCCAAAGAGATGTGGCGTGAAACGGTTCCGGGCCCCCTTTTTGGGAAGGGATGGGTCCATTGAGTTTTGATTGCTGGTATCGGTATCGGCAAACCCTAAAGGTGCACCCTGAAGCTTAATAAGCTCACGGACGACAAATTGGGCGACCTTGGCTCCGGGAGGCGGGCGAAGAAAGTCGCCTTGGGCTGCTACTTGGCCTTGCAATAATCTGGTTTCTGCTGAAGGATTCCGGAATGACTCGTGTGGATCGGCCGATGTACAATCCATCAGAGCTTCGACAAGCTTCCTGTAACCACCCGCTGCAGCCTCCGCCAAGGGCGTTAGAAGACACCCATTGACAGCGTTTGCGGAACAACCTCTGGTGATAAGGAGGCCTGCGGATCCCCAGTCGCCGTTGCTACAAGCGAGATGAAGTAGCGTCGGTTTGGTGCTAAGACAGTGAAGTCTCCCAGTGACGTCGATATCGTCGTCAACGAGCAATTGAGAGACCAAAGGCAACGCTGATTTTCGACTATGAGTCAGGGCCAAGGCCAGCATCGCTTCTTGAGTGAAGACGCCGCTGAGTGTCTTAACCACGCTTGGGAAATAGCCCTGCAGTCGAAGTTCTATATTCCTTCCTCCGAGCGAGAACAGACACGGCATGTTCCCCGGGTGGCCTGTTTTGATGAGCTGCTTGACAATCGAGCAGAGTCTGGAATCATCAAAGGCATAGCCAACTTTGGAACCAAACATACCTAGGAGCAAGCACATGTGTCTGTGTCCTGGCTTCTTGGAATCTCCATTCTTATCGAGACGAAGCGCTACCTCGGCCGCGTATTGCCAACAGCCACGCGATATGTTTGCTTCAGTACTGTTTTCGAGAATTGTCGACATGGCCCAGTGATCCGAATGGTTGTTACGCTCGAGAACTCGCCTCAACAAACCGATCAAGTGAGTTCGATCATATTGATGGGGAGATCGAGGTGATAATCTTCCAACACGCGTACCGTACCGTAGTAGCAATATAATGATGTTCTCAATTTCTGGCACCGCAATCATGCCACTGATCATCTCCAGGGCGGTGATTTGACCGATTCGACTGGGAAGGTTTGGGTCTGCCCCGGCTTCTAGAAGCGCCTATGAACCAAGTTAATACATGCTCATTAGGAAGCGGAGCACTGAGATGAGATGTAATGGTGATGTAAACCTACTTCAACGGCGGCAAAGGCAAACCCACCGTGTAGCGCAGCCTTGCACAACGGTGTCATTCCAAACGCATCTGGCTTGTCAACAACAGCGCCTCCCTCGGAGAGAAGTATTCGGATCTCAGCCACGAACCCTCTATCGGCTGCTCTTGCCAAAGCGGTGTCACCAGCTAGACTCACAGGTTCGTTAACCTTGCCATTGTGCTGGATGAATACTCTGATGAAGTTCTGCCGTTCGATTTCCCAGCGTGCCTTGCCGCCTGGCCGCCACACAACGCCCGCCTGCTTAGCTTGTTTATACTTGGCTCCCAGGGCAGTGTACACGTATGGGGCGTTTGTTTGTCGGTGTTCGGGCAATACGTCTTCTTGGAGATGTTGCTGACGTTCCTGCTCTGTCGGGTCTCGACGTTGAAGGTTTGCTCCGAATTGCACGAATTCGGTAGCTACCGTAAAATTACCCAATGCGCACGCCATCAGAAGGGGCGACATGGTCATACTACCCCATGGAGTATCTAGCGGAACTCCAAGGTCTATCAGACAGAGACATATTTCGCGAACATATTCACGACGCGGACACAGCGCGAGGTAGTGCATCGCAGTGTTGAGATGAGCATCGGTTGCCCTGGGGTCTGGCGGACGACCTCCGTCTTCCTCATGCCCGGGGGTTAACAGAGGACCATGGATCAGCTCACGGTATCGTTTCGCGAGACGCTGTACGACCTTTAGACAGCCGTTCGCAGCGGCACTTTGGAGTGCAGTAATATGAGGACCACCGTCACACACCACCAAGGGCGCACCCCGGTCGATAAGGAGCAGAGCGACCTCTTCATTCTTACTGTTTTTGGAGCATTGTTCAGAACAGGCAAAACGAGGAGCATGCCAAAAGGCAAGGGCTCGAGACTTACCTGCATATTGCGTAGTGAAGAGGATACCATGCCGGGACATTGGGAAAATCGTGGCCCTCGAAGCCCTCGAAGATGCTTTGCAAGTCAATGCAGTTGCAGAACCGGAACGACGAAAAATGCTGGTCTGACCCAACGTCCAAGAGATACGTGACAAGATCAAGATGGCCACGGTAAGATGCGCGAGCAAGCGGAGTAGCAAAGACCGGCCGGCGGGGATCTGGCGGTACAAGCTGATGAAGTATGGGCCTGTTGATGAATCCGTCCTTTTCCATCTCCTCGGTGCAATGTGATAGCGCGGTTTTCATGACCAAACAGCTGCCATTATCGGCGGCCCATCGCACAGCCTCTTCCTTGCCTTTGATGTTGTATAATTTGTCAGTCAAGACAGCGTGACATGATCTGGAGACACGGACCAGAGAGGCCAAGTCTCTGCGATCGAGACGTTCTCCAATGTCCAGGAGAAGTTCGGCCGGCAAGGTGTTGAGCGCGGCCATGTTGTTGACCACTGGGGCGGCGGCCAGAGTCTAAGTGAACAGCGAAGGAAGTCGTTTGAATAGCCTCAATAGGTTATGTATCCCAGCGCCCACCGGCGTTCAGCAACCACGGTTAGTGTGGAAGCTGGAAATCGAAGGTAGAGCCACTTGGTCCAATACTGTGTTGCTGGTTGTGCTCTAGAATCCAGGCGTCAGAAATGGATTAAACCGTAAAACACCCGAGCAAAAGAATAGACTCGGGCAGTCGGACATTAAATGATGGGGATAGACGGGGATAATTTCTGTTGACCAAGATGATGATGGGAGGTATTGTTTTTGTTAGTAGAAAGTGAACCCGTTTGGGTGCAAGTGTATCTCCAGGCGTGCTACCCCTAACCCTTATGTCTGTGTCATTCATCACGTGTGGGGAGCCTTACGTAATCAAGAGCTCCAGCTTGGCGGGTAGCTTCATTGCTGCTGGCGCTAACAACCGGAAGCGAACGAAGGACACCTGTTTGGCTATGCTGGTCCCACTAACAGCTCACATCCTGCAACATATGGGCACTCCCCGCTAACCTGTTAGCTGTTACAGGCACCTCATGCTAAGTGCCTCTGGAGCTCTACAACAGGTCAGCTACGGCTCCGGCTTGGTACAACTCTCCTCGAGCGTCGTCATTCCGCGCCTCTGAACAGCATCCCGACATTTACTACATCTTGCTGCGCCATCACCGTTCCTGTCACCAGCACAAGACCAATGCCCGCATGGTCCCGCGCTTTCTAGCCACCTCGAACACGACAACCGTTGCAATCAAACACGACGTCAAAGATATACACCAACACGCATCGTAGAGAGCTACAATCAGCAAACAAGCGACATGTCGACCCCCGCGCCGCCTGAGGACCAGGCCCGCCTCCTCGAAGATGCCTTGATCGCCGTGCGCCAGCAAAGCATCCTCATGCGCAAATGTCTCGACACCCCCGGCAAGCTCATGGATGCTCTCAAGTGCTGGTATGTCCCCGAAGGAGCGTGGCACGATATGGCCCGATATGCGCTGGTGCTGACCGTCGACCACCCTCGACAACTTATAGCTCCACCCTTGTCTCGGAGCTTCGAACCAGCAGTCTGGGCCCCAAACAATATTACGAGCTGTACATGGCTGTCTTCGATGCTCTCCGCTACCTCTCCGTCCACTTGCGCGAGAACCACCCCGTTAATCACCTCGCCGACCTCTACGAGCTCGTCCAGTATGCCGGCAACATCATACCCCGCCTTTACCTCATGATCACGGTTGGCACCGCCTACATGTCCATCGAGGGCGCCCCCGTCAAGGAGCTAATGAAGGACATGATGGACATGAGCCGTGGTGTCCAGCATCCTGTTCGCGGTTTGTTTCTGCGCTACTACCTCTCCGGACAGGCACGCGACTACCTCCCGACTGGCGACTCCGAAGGCCCGGAGGGCAACCTGCAGGACTCGATCAACTTCATCCTGACCAACTTCGTGGAGATGAACAAGCTCTGGGTCCGGCTACAACATCAAGGACACTCGAGAGAGAGAGACCAACGGACACAGGAGAGGAAAGAGCTGCAATTGCTTGTGGGAAACAACATTGTCCGTCTAAGCCAGCTGGTGGATCTGCCGACATACAAGAATGGGATCCTGGCCCCCCTGCTGGAGCAGGTTGTGCAGTGTCGGGATGTCCTGGCGCAAGAATATCTGCTCGAGGTCATCACTCAGGTCTTCCCCGACGAGTTCCATCTTCACACCCTCGATCAGTTCCTCGCCGCTGTGTCCAGGTTAAATCCCCACGTAAATGTAAAGGGAATCGTCATTGGCCTGATGGACAGACTATCAGACTACGCCGAGCGAGAGGCGCAGAATGAAGAAGACGAGGATAGGGGCCAGTTGGAGGAAGAAGCGCTCACGAAACTGCTGGAAAGGGTGAAACTCGCAAAATCGGCTGCGGAAACCGAAGAAACGAGCGCGCCGACACCCGAAGCCCCTGGAAATGGGGAGCCTGCAGAAGCTGATGTGGGCTCGACCGATGAAACTTTGAACGCCGAACCATCAGTAGCAGAGACCGAGGCTACCGCGACTAATAGAGATGAACCCGAACCAACCAAGAAGCATAGGGGCATTCCCGAGAACGTGCCTCTATACGAAATCTTTTTCGGGCAGGTCAAGAACCTTGTGCAAGCGCAACATCTTCCGATCCAGGACACGATCGCGCTGTGTGTATCGCTCACGAACTTGGCACTCAACATCTATCCTGAAAGGCTAGACTATGTCGACCAGATCCTCGACTACGCCCACTCAAAGGTAAAAGAACACGCCAACAGTGCCGATCTGCATTCGCCACCAGCGCAGCAGAGTATCCTTGCCTTGCTTCAGGCACCTCTCAAGAGGTATGTGTCGATATTTACGGCACTCGCCCTGCCTACATACGTTCCTCTGTTCCAGTCACAAACCTATCCTACGCGGAGAGCCGTTGCTGGCGAAGTGGCCCGACACTTAATCAAGAACCAAACCCACATCACTACCACGGCCAACCTCGAGAATGTCCTGGAGGTGCTCAAGGTCCTCATCAAGGAAGGGTCGCAAGCGCCGTCTGGCTACCCCGGTGTCGTTCAGCAGCGCGGTCGTGCCCTGGAGACAGACGAGACCCTGGAGGAACAGGGCTGGCTGGCCCGCCTTGTCCACCTCCTCCAGTCCGAGGATAACGACACCCAGTTCCGCCTCCTGCAGATGACAAGGAAGGCCTACGCCGAGGGCAACGAGCGGATCCGGACCACAACGCCACCGCTCATCACCGCCGGCCTCAAGCTCGCCCGACGCTACAAGGCTCGCGAACACTACGACGACAACTGGCAGTCACAGTGCTCCGCGCTCTTCAAGTTCCTCCACTCGGCCATCTCGACCCTCTACACGCGCGTCAACGGCGCCGGCGCCGCCGAGCTGTCCCTCCGCCTCTTTTGCTCCTGCGGCCAGATGGCCGACAAGACCGAGTTCGAGGAGGTGGCGTATGAATTCTTTGCGCAGGCGTTCACGGTGTACGAGGAGGCCATCAGCGACTCGAAGGCGCAGTTCCAGGCCGTTTGCGYGATTGCYAGCGCCCTGCACCGCACACGCAACTTTGGAAAGGAGAACTACGACACGCTCATCACCAAGTGCGCGCAGCACGCGAGCAAGCTGCTGAGGAAGCCGGATCAGTGCCGGGCTGTCTACCTGGCTAGTCATCTGTGGTGGGCAACTCCGATTGCTAGTAATGGGGAGACTGAGGAGACCGAGGTTAGTAACAGCGCTTCCCCGTTTCTGTTGTTTCGCGATGTTAACATGTTATGCGATAGCTTTACCGAGACGGTAAGCGTGTTCTCGAATGCCTGCAGCGCGCTCTCCGTGTTGCGGATTCGTGCATGGAGACTGCCACGTCGATCGAGTTGTTTGTCGAGATCTTGGACAGATACGTGTATTACTTTGATCAGAAGAATGAATCGGTAGGTCCCCTCCACCTTTCCAACCCCGTATCTACCTTTTGTCACCATGTTCTCTAACTTTCTTGCTTTCTCGTAGGTTACCACCAAGTACCTCAACGGCCTAATCGAGCTCATACACTCCAACCTGGCCGGCAACCAGCAAGACTCGGCCTCGGTCGAGGCCAGCCGGAAGCACTTTATGCAGACCTTGGAGATCATCAGGAGCAAGGAGTACGAAGGTATCGTGCTTACTCCCAAGTAAAGCGGCAGATCAGATCTTTTGAGTGTTGTGTTGTAACAAAAGCCAAACGGCGGACGGAACGAGATGTGACGAGATGAGACGAGATGAGCGATGATGATGCAGTTACAAGTTGATGGAACAGGACAGGACAGGAAACCAAACACCACCCCATGATACGGTAGCTATAACCAACCAACCCGTACTTAGATATGTAATGACAGAAAGCAAGGCGTTGAGAGCCGGAATTCAGTGAAGATATCTGGGGAGTGAATGTGCTCTGTGAATGCCGATTTCTAACTCAATCAGCCTCTCTCATCACAAGTTGGTAAGGTACCTCCAGGATCGTGTTGGTGAAGTATAGCTATACAGAAAGGCGGAAATAGAAAAACGAAAGAACAAGAGAAACAACCCGCCAACTACGCCATGCGATGCAAAACATGGAAGGTATAGTACGGGACACCAAGGATCTCGTTTGAGACGACATGTAGGCGAGCACCAAACTATTCCAGAACTCGAGTCATTATGATCTTTCGACACGCCCCTTGCCCAAACAACATGCCTCTCCATCCTCCCCTCCACCCAGTGCAATCATATATAGGACAAGGGAACCTTCAAGAAGGTATCTGAATATATATACGCAACCACAACGCTGCTTCTATATGATAAAATATGTACCCAAAACAAAGACAAGAAAACACAAAAAACAAGAAACGCTTCAGAACAAAGTAGATAATGGAACACAGACACCCCTCCCTCCCCTCATTGAGTGAGTGTCTTTTTCTCTTTCTCTTTCTCGCTATCCTCCAAGAGTCCCCTCCGCCAAGTTAGTTGCCGCCCGTTTGATGATGTCGGCCACCTTGGCGATGGTGCGGTTGGCCAGACCCCAGTCTCCGGAGTCGACGGTGTCGCGGATCGAAGGGAAGTAGGCCTCGTCGTAGCCGGACCAGAGTTGGGGGCCGAAGAGGACGTGTTTGAATTGGGTGCGGTTTGGGATCTGGTGGTGGGGTTCGGGTCGCGTTAGCACTTGGAAGGGAATGAGGGGATAAGGGAGAGAGCAGAGTAGAGTATGATAGAGCAAGGGGAAAGAGAAAGAGAAATAAGGGGAAAGACTTACACCTTGAGAATCCAACAAATCCGTCTCAAACCACGCCATCTTCGAATTGAACTCGCACCTCCTCCTGCCCCATCCCGAAGGCTCCCATCCACCGCTCGCAATAACACTCGACTGCCAGTCATGTTCCCACGCCACGAACCGACGCACGGCATCCATGACCTCATCGCTGGCCTTTATCATGCTGTCGAGCGACGCCGTAAGTTCCTTGGGCACGGCATCCTTCTTTGCGTTCTTGGCCTGATCCTCAACCCACCTGACGATCTCCCCAGTCCAGTCGCGAATCTTCTCAGCATAGTGCGGCATGTCAAACGGCAAGACGGGACGGTCAACCAGCTCGTAGAGGAGGAGAGCGACGACCTGTCCCAGCATGGTGTGGTGGACAAAGTCCGGGTCGCCGACCTGCTCCATCCACTCGAACGTGTCGTAGCTGGAGTGGTAGGGGTGCCCCTTGCCGTCGAAGTGCAGGTCGATGGAGGACGTGCCGACGATGTCCTGGAAGGCAACGTAGTCCGAGCCCGCGCCGAGGCCCTCGAGGTCATTGGCGTTTCTGCGCTCCCAGAGCTCTTTCAGCGTGGCGTTCTCGTAAGGATCTCTGACTATGTCGAGAATTTGCAGTAGGAGACCCTTGAACACGGGCGAGCCGGCTACGTGCAGGGTGCTGCCCGTTACTGCGGTGTCGAGATTGATGTACGCAAGCGCGTCCTTGCGTAACATATCGTCGTTCTGCTCCACGAATTCGGTCGAGCCGATGAGGTTGTACTCCTCTGCGTCCCAGGACATAAACTGGATAGTCCTGAGCGGGCGCCAGCCCATTTTTAACAACTCGCCAAAGACGCGGGCCAGCTCGAGCATGATGGCCGTGCCCGAATGGGGATCAGCGGCGCCCAAAGTCCATGCGTCACGATGGTTACCGATGATGACCTTCTTCTCTTCCTGCTCGATTCCCCTAATGCTTCCGTATACGTTCCAGATGGCCTGCTTCTCGTTTTCGTCTTGGTCGTTCATGAGCCGGACAATGGGCGAGCTTTCGTGGTCGCCTGTCCACCACTCGTCAACATCAGGAACACCGCCCACCCAGTCTTCCGGCACACGGTGACCCTTGCCCTTGAGATGCTGCAAAAGCACCTTGGCGTCACGCCAGGCAAGAGGGAGAGACGGAATTTTGACCAGTCCCTTCGTCTGCTCCTTCTTCATCCTTGGCATGTTTTCCTTGCTACCCCAGCCCGGGGTCAACACGTCGCCAACGACCCAGGACATGAGACTGACGCTGCCACGCTGGACTCCATCGGCGGGCATAAAAGGCCCCTTCGGGGCAGTGTCGCCCTTCTTGAAGCCGTCATCGAGGGGGTCCGAATAGATGAGACAACCTGCGAAACCTGCGAGCTCAGCAGCCTTGACCTTCAGAGCGCGATCGGCGTGGGGGCCGTAGTAGCGAACAAGAGCGATGGCGCCGGCAGTCTGGATCCCAAGGTCTTTGATACGCTGGAAATCCTCGCGCGAGCCGTAGTTGGCGTAAATGAGTCGGCCGCGAACCTCACCCGTTTTCGAGTGACCGTGAAAAGCCCACGTCTGGTGTCCGGCCAACCCCGTTGCCCGGTCATTCTCCTCCAGCTTCGCAGACCATATAGCCTTGCCTTTTCCGTTGTTCGCCTTGTCGTCCATGATTTCCACCGCACGCCCGTCGGCTTTGGGATAATTGAGATATACGTGATAAGTGTCGCGCGAAACGTCCTCAAGACCGTATTTACGGAAGAGCAACTCAATATCCTCCATCAGGGCGTAGTCGCCTTCGGTACCAGCTAGGTGAGAGTACGAGGTAAAATGCTGGAGATTGTCCTTGATCTGATTGGAACTGATGTTGGATTCCAAATATTCCCGGATATCGTTGGGATTGAACATCCCCGAGCCGAGGCGGCGCGACATGTTCCCGAACACATCAGAGACAAATATCAAGTAAACAAAACCGAGAAGGAGAAACAGGGCGAGGAGGCGCCCAACCAACAGGAAAAGGGCGGTGCTGCCGAATGTTGGGAAGGCGAATCGACTTCCAGAGCTTGGCTGTTCTTCGTTATTACTGTTGTTCGTGTCATCGTTGGCGGCCGGCGTTGTAGCGGATTCCAGACTGGCGTTCGCATCGTGTCTCCTGAATCGGGGTAGTGATATTTGTGGTAACCTCCACCCCCACTTCCATCGTGGTAGTGAGAACCTCCCTATGCGCTTGCCCCATATACTTTGCGAACGGTGGCTGGAGTCGTCTATTTCCATCTCTTGCATCTCGCGTCGGACGTGATCGGCCTCGGAATCACTATCATCGTCAGACGAGCCCCACGGCTCTCCTTCGTCGTCTGTCTCGACTGTGGGTGGCTGGTAGCCGCGCGGTGGACGGGCTCGGTCATTGTTACTCGATGATGATGCCGTTCCGCCGAGCAGGGAGTGGCCTTCTGTATGGTCTGTGGCGTCGAGAGGGGAGTGTGGGGCTTCGAAGACGGTATGGCTGCCGGCGCCGGAAGCGATGGCCTCGTCGTATGTAGGTATGGGGGGTGCGGGCTCGTAGCGGAACTGGCTCTTGTCCGGCGCCATTATTAAGGCCGGCGAGGGATCGCGATGGGGTTGAGGGCGGCGGTGGTTCGCATGCGACCCGGTCGGTTCGGAATCTGAAGATAGTGGAATGGGAGTCTAGACGAGGAGTTTCGATGGCCCAAGTCTGGGGAAGGGGGGGGAACGAGGGGCCGAGAGGTGGATCGGATCGAAATTAGATTTCCGGAGACTCGTAAAGGGGTTTCAGAAGGAGTGTGGACGTAGGGTAGATCACCCCGTCTTGGTTGAAGGGTGGTGGGCAAAGGAGCGTGATGTAGACACAGAAGTCTAGGTCGAGGTGCCCCGGGATGGCGATAGTGCCCGGTGTCCCTGTTCCGGCAAGACACAAGAACGATGTCGCTTGTCGTAGGTCAACTAACGTTGGGGTTCAGCTGTATCAGAGATCGAGCAAGACGAAGCTGTTGAGGGTTGTAAAGTTGTATAATACCGAGTCCCAAGTGACGGTTGGGGGAACGGAACGATAGATATGATACAAATGAAGCCGGCAAGGTTGGGTAAATTGCATACCGGGTATCGATGTTGCTATGACGGAACGCCGTACCTAGGTGGCTACCCCTATGGACACCTCGGGCTGCCTGGCTCGGGTCTCTATTGCGCAATGTTGGGACCACACATTGGCTGATTGCAGCGGCCTCACAGGGGGTACTTGTGTCAGATTTACTGGTTTGATCTGGTTGATTGATTCTGTGTGTGTATAACTGACTCGAGCGGTCTGCTCCAGAAAGTCTGGGGGTTCTAGGGGTAACCTATATTTGCTAAGACCTATAAATCAAATAGTTAGGACTCTAGTATCTAACCTTCTGCTAGCTAGGATACTACCTTAGAATTTAATACACTCTCTCACTTACAAACTTTTAATTGCCTCTTTAAAGTCAAAAGTAAAATTATTTACATATTATTCTTATTATTTTATATTTTTATTCCTAATATTTTATCTAGATCATTAGAATTAACTTCTTTTGGATCTTAAATATCCTCTTTTCTCCTATCCTTTCGTAAAAGCATTTCGCTTATTCCTAATAATTCTTTAAATTTCCTATGCTTTAGAATACTTAGTACCTTTATTAATTTATTTACTAGTATTAATTTCGTCTTTAAATATTTAATATTAAGAGTCTTCTTCTCGAGAATTTTTTTTTTAATTAATATTTATAGATATCTACGTGCCTTACTTTAGTATTGAAGGTAAGCGTCTCCTTTTTATATATTCAGATCGTTTACTAATTATTATAATATAGGGTAGGGATAGAATCCTCTAGTAATTTTATTCTTAGAGTTATAATTAATCAGTTTATAAATAGAATTTCTTTAGTTACTTTTTTAATAGTATATAGCTTTACCTTTATCGTTAATATAGCAACTATAATCTATTTAGTAGCTCTTTAATAAATTAAACTGTTATAAAGTTTAATAGTAAACCTTTATAAGCTTTTTTGGTTATTTTGATTGTAGTAAAGGAAGCGTTAAAGGTAATTTCGAACCTGTTATTGCCACTAAAGTAGAGTATTTATATCTCCGTTATTCGAAGGTATTATATAACTATTTTATTAGCGGTTATATAAGTAGGGCTAGAATTATACTTATATTAAATTAATTTATTTAATAGAAAAGTAATATTTAATTATGTATTAATTGCTATATATAGTAAAGATCCTATATTTATTTAGTAAATTCGAATCTTTGTATAATTAGTAACCCCTTCGTAGGGAATTAATTCCTCATATCCTATAAGTATAACGGTTAATTAATAATTAGATTTAAATAGTTCAGAAATTTTATTAATATAAATTTTTTAAAATAATTAGATTTTTCCCTAATTTCGATTACGTATAATTTCGATTTCTAAAATTTATTAGAATTTATTTCCTCTAATTAGGTAATATTTTAATTACAGTTCCATTACATACTTTTTAATTTGCTTTATTTTACTTTTATTAAACGTAAAAACAATATTATTAATATAGTAGAATATAAAGATACTATTCTTCTTTATAATATAGGTATCTTTAGGAATCGTTTCGAATCTTATTAATTTAAATACTCTACCAAATTCTTATTACTATAGTAAGGACAATTGTTGGAAATTATATAGTACCTTAATTAATTTTGTTAACGTGTAGCTAGTACTATGCTTTGTAACTACCTTGTACTACCTTGAGGTATAGAAGGTTGATTAAACTATTCCCTCTACGGAATCAGTTGACTCAGTCCCTACAGAATGTACTAGAATACAAGAGGTTCTACCATTGTATTCTAGAGTCTTATAGTTTAGTCAGCATTTCTTCCAGACTGATTTGTCATCATAGGATTCAACAGAAGCTTCTAGATGCTTAATATTCATGTATATAGAGACCTCTCCTCTCCTTCAGTTAGTTACTTCTTAAGCAAGCAAGCACAACTCAAGCAATACAATATAGTCCTTCCTTATAGTGCAGAGTTCACTATAATAGTTATTTCTCATAGTATAGAGTCTACTGTAACCTTCTATCTTGAGAGCAGAGTCCTCTCTAAGACCTCTTTTACAACATCCTTCTATTGTATTTGCAACTACGCTGCTTCCTTCAGCACTGCTGTTGAACTTCCTACCGCTTCCGCTCTGCTCTGTTACAAGTGCATAGTTCACTGTAGCAACCCTGTACTAGTACTATCATTATAAGCCAGTCAGGGCATTGCAGCAAACAAATACATATTATACCTTATACCTAATAGCGCCTTTGCCTCATGATAATACCTATATATAGTCAAGGATCTATTTACTTTTTACTCATAGTACTCTTTCATTGATCTTAATCTATGTTTTTATATCTTTATAATTCTATTGTAAGGTTATTAGACTGAGGGCCTAGCAGGCAAGCTAAGGGATGGAGATCATGGTAGGCAAGGGAGGAGGGCCGATAAAATAAGGACATGCAGACGGCTATGACAAGGATAAAGCAGCGATAGAGGTAGAAGCGTACGATCGAAACTCAGGCACTGAGGGCTAGACTGACTAGTCTCACGCACAGAATAAAATCCTTCGCTGCCTGGCCAAATGATATGGGTAACTAGGTTGCTTCACAAATACTGTATATAATATTTGAAAGCGTTCTTGAAGATAATCCCAAAGGAAGAATCAGAAGCTAACAGCTTGCCTTGCAGGCGCGCCTCTTAAGGCTTCCTTATCTTATCAGAGGATCTACACAGTAGATCTTTGACCTACCTGCTAGATCGATACACCTAATAGCGCACGTCTTAATGGCAGCTTTCTAGCATAGCTAGGCAGGTAAGTTAGTTACATATAACTGACTACTCTATAGCTCTATCTAATCTATATACATAAATACAGATGTCTGGTATCATATACGTAAAGGACTAAATACTTAAATTTAATTATTATTCCAAGAGGTATCGAAATAAATTTTAAAAAAGTAAATATAATTATTAAATAGGAAGTACCTATAAATAAATGCCAACTACAATATTTCCTAAACTTTACTAACTTTTATAAACGGTTTATACTAGAGTTTTCAACTATAGGTAAACCCTTATATAAATTAACAAAGAAGATTGTAAATTAGCATTAAGATAAAGAATATAATAATATGTTTAAAATATTAAAAATAACCTTTACTATAATACCTATATTAAAGATCTATAATTAGGAGAAACCTACAATAACAAAATTAATACTTCGGACTAATCTATAGGAAGTATTCTATTCTAAATATTTAATAAGGAATTATACTCAGTAACTTACTTCTTAATAAAGTACTCCGCAATTAAATATAATTATAATATTTATAATAAAGAATTACTAACCATTTGTAAAGTTATAGCATGATAGAGTGAAACTACCTCAGCATATGATAGTAGGTCTATTTTTAGAAGTAGACTTTAACCTGGCTGTGAGAGAATTGTTCGGTGATACCGGACATCTGTATTTATGTATATAGATTAGATAGAGTCATGGAGTGGTCAGTTATATGTGACTGACCCACCTGCCTAGCTGTGCTAGAAGGCTGCCGTTGGGACGTGCGCTATTGGGTGTATCGACCCGGCAGGCAGGTCAGGGATCCACTGTGTAGATCCTCTGATAAGATAAGGAAGCCTTAAGAGGCGCGCCTGCAAGGCAAGCCGCTGGCTTCTGATTCTTCCTTCGGGATTATCTTCAAGAACGCTTTCAAATATCACATACAGTATTTGTGAAGCAACCCGGTTACCCGTATCAAATGGTAGCTGCAATCAAACGATTGATTGACTAGACCAGACCCCCGATCAGAGCCTTTGACTAGGTGAACTGATTGATTCCATCAAATAGGTTCTTTGAGCCTCTGATCGCAAGACCCTGTCTTGCACGACACCGACTCCGCGATCGCAAACAACAACAACCAATCCCTTTACCATCACGACTCTGATTCCCTTCCTATCCTTCCCTTGCACCCCACGCGCTTCCCATTCATACCACACCATCTCACTCGTGTCGGCTCGCATCGACTAGAGTGTTGGCATCGCACCACCCCGATCCGAGCACCCGCAGGCCTCGACGCGAAGGGTAACCCCGTCTGCCAATCACTTGGCTCTCAGACGTATCTCCCCATCTTTCTCCTGTTCATACTCCTACCGATCCCTTTCCAGTACTCTCAGCACTGTTGTTCGTTGGCGATCGTAACGAGGTACACTGTGAACTGGGACTAACTTGCGTCTTGATTTCGAACTCAATCAACGACAATGGTGACGTCGGCATGGCCGACAACGCTCCCCCGCCAGGCGATCCGCCTCGCGACCCGCCTCGCAACACGGGC